>JANAWD010000068.1:4594-101696 GCA_027627245.1 Meripilus lineatus | reverse complement strand
AAGGTTGTAATGGGGGGGAAAGAAAGCGTCTGGGGGAGGAACGTGTTATTGGTGAGGACGTAAAGGAGGGAAGGATTGGTGGAAGAGAATAAGGAGGATGACCTGTCGGATTGGGCGAGCGGGATGATGTCGGAAGAGGCTGACCAGGCAGGAAGAATGCTGGCAAAGACACAGTCACGGACAACGCTGTTGGGCGAGGGCGATGATGAGCGTGGGGCAGGACGATTTAGCAGACCGACATGGCTAGGCCCAATTGCGAATGGCAACAACGACGACGGGCTCCGCGAGCTTTCACGTTGACTTCTACTGCCTGCGAAAACAGGAAGGGAAAAGGGAGAATAAGGTCCAGTTTGATCGCAGAAAGGAATGCAAAGCACGCACGCTAGCGACACGCACCCACTAACTCGTCGGCAACTTGTGAAGCTCCTGAGCCTGTAGTTGGGGCAGCGTCTGGGGGGTAAATTTCCCGTCGCTGTGTGCCCTGGCCTGGTCGAAGTTGCTCGCCAGCAAAGGCCACCGTCCAGATCAGATCAAAACAGCCCGAATACCAACTCAAAATTAGCCACTATCCAAGCCGATCATTTATTTCCTATATCAGGAAGTCATCCCCACATACCCGAGACTCGGCAAGGCACTAAGCTCGTTCGGCACGGCATCCCTCCGCTCCCTCCGAACGCCATCCGACCCATCTCCCGACGACCTGCTTCTTACAGACCGCTGCTCGTGCTCCAGTTCGCTCCCAGAACGTCCCCATACGATCCTCAACAGTTCGTATCACGCGCAACACACCAGTTCCCTCCAAAATAAACATCCATCTATCATTGACAAGCGGTCCATCTCGTGTCGTAATCACCCTTTTCATCATCATCATTACTTACTGCACGCCATTCCCCTGTGACGGCAACTTTTACACACAAATCCATTCCACCTTTAACGCCACCCTGCTTTTTCACCCATATTCACCTCCAATTCCAGGCGGCGCGTCCTCCTCTCTCCGAGGCTCTCAATTCATACCACTGACATGCCAATGCCATGCCCCCCCGGCCGTAGCTCTGCAAGGCTGGCAACGCAATACAGATGAAGATAACGGTATTTTTGGTCGATCCCATGCTCCGCTCATGTTCTTGTCTCGAAACCCCATGCTCACCTTTCTCAATTCTTCGGCCTCGCTCTCCCGTGAATTCTTTCCCAATCCTCCCTCTTACTGATCTTCCCACATCATCCCGCTTCTTCCAGACGCGATAAACAATCACCATAAACGGCTCTCAAACAACATCTATACAAGCACACATACACTCCTCTCCCGGCCCCTTGGTTACTGTGTTCTCAGCCATGTCCAAATATACCCTTCTCGTCTCACAAATAGCACGTTCACCCTCACCAGTAGTACCCTCGCCATCACATTTGCGTCACACTCACCCAACACCCAAGCCAACCTGCCAAAGTTTTCGCCTACTAAACATCATCCCCATCACCCTCTGCCTCGCCATTTGACACTACCGACCTCCTTCCCTACTCATATAGCATCCATCCCTCACCCCACGACGTTTTCTCCGAATTCCTATCCCCCTTTGCGCACACCCTCCTCCCAGTATTCGGATCGATACCTCCGTTCTATCCATATGCTTCCTCCAACTTCTCACACATCTCACACCAGCTTTTTACCCTTCCCCGGTCTCTTCTCCGGTATTACCCCAATTTCCATCTCCTTCGGGCGCGTCGGATTATCATATCGTTAAATTATCCTTCTTCTCGACCATCTATAACCCTAGTAAATACGTCCATTATGCATTCTTCGAATGCACGAATGCATCTACTGGTAGAGTATAATCACCCTGTGTATACCCAGATCATTCCTTACGTTATCCATCAGTCCGTTTACTTTCCTCGAGGACGGCAAAAGAAGCCATCTCTCCATCCAGACCCACAAACGTTCCTCAATCACGCCACTCTTTCCATCCATCCCTCACCTATCCGTCTCATCAACTTCCTATCCCATCTGTCGACGCCCCCCTCGACAATGGGTAGGATTAACCCCAAAAAGCTCCCTGACCGCCGCTCCACCCATCAGACTTCCATCTCCTGCCCATGCCTTGTATGCTGTAACACTGTAACACTGATGTTCCAATCCCGTAAACCTGTACATCGATATCCCTGCCTTGATATCCCGATGCCGAAAGTTTATGAAAACTTGATACGATGAGGTAGGATTGAGTCTCACGACAGGTTAATGTTAACCGGAAGCGAATAACTCTCTTTGTCGGTCGTTACGCTTGTCGTACCCTACCATTCATCGGAGCTCCACATGCGCGCCGCCCCCGCTCTTGCTCCATTCGTCGGTCCATGCCATGAACATCCTCTAGGTAGGCACATTTAGGTACCATGCATACTGTACGCATTTGCATGTACGATTACTTGTATAGGACGCTTTACAACAACCCGTACCGTATGCACCATGTACCATGTAGGAACGCCCGGTCCATCGGCATATATCCTGTATACGGCACTCCCGAGAATACAGTGAATATTCAAAATGTCAATGAAATGTCCGACTCGGATTTGACATCCACGAATCCACATGCGAACAAACCTGGAATTGGATATTATAGTTACAGTTGACCGTGAACGCTTGTGGAACGCGCACGCTCGTCCTCATGTACATGATGGATGATGCAATGATGGGTGTATCATGTTTACAGTACAGTACCGATGATACCGCAGAGCAAAACGTGGATCTTGACGCGGACACGTATAGGGTTGAGCCTAAGACGAAGATGCGATACAGCACAATGCGTGAATGCAATGCAATCATCATTCCTCATGATCAAAGCGCTCCGTATGTGTGTGTACGAGTAGATTCATATTCATATTCATGGTAACTACGAACAAATCATGAGAATTTCAGGGTACGAGGGGAAACGGATAAAAGGTATCGCTTTCCTGTGAACAGGGTGTAGGGGGTGCAAAGGGACGCAGGTGGGAGTGGAGCTCATTAGGCAAGTCCGTTACAGTCGGAATGACTCCAGAAAGTAACGTTACCACAGATGGTCTAACAATGGTCTAGGTAGGTGGAGGGCCTTGGGCTTGTGGGTGTCGCATTGGAGAGAACAAACTGATGATGGTGATGGTGCACCAGTGATGGATGATGTCAGAGGTGTGTGTGTGTGGAAAGAAATCAACTCGGAAATCAATGAAAAAAGAAAACAGAGGGATGGTTTGAAATAAGAAAAAGGACGAGGGAATGTTCAGAAGGGGATAACGGAGGGGAGTAGTAGGAGATTTCGATTAAGGTTGATTTGAGGGACCGTGTTAACCCCAATGACCCCGAATACGTCTTGCAAGTTGAAGATCACGCTGCATGATCGTTACGCGCTTCGCATGGATCGCACACAAATTCCTATCCACCAAAAAAGAAGAAAAAAACCGCAACACAAATTCAGCAATCCAATAAATTGGATAACCAAAGAGAAATGCGTGCATAGATTATTCAATATCTCGGATTTTAAGGAGGAAATCAGGGATTTAAGGAACTCACGCGTCTTCAAATAAGTGGACGAGGAACGCCTCGGTGGCCTCTTGTAGAGCCAAGATGGCAGTAGATTGCCAACGAAGACCGGCATCGCCGTAGTCTCCTAGATCTGTCATCATGTCCAAGGCAATTTCTCGGACCTATGCATGCAATGTGCGGTAGATGTGGAATTTATGTATTGATATGGTTGAATTTGAACAGGCGTCATAGGAAGGGTCCATGAGTTGGTCATGATCTTGATTTGTTAGAGAAGAGGGGAATAAGGGACGTACCACGCGTTGAAAAGGCAATTTCCTCATTAATAAGTCCGTGCTTTTTTGATACTTGCGAATCTCGCGAAGGGCCACTGTCCCAGGTCTGAATCTCCTCCCTTTAATGAAGAAGAAGAAAAAACAATTAGCGACCGAGACAAAACACACACACACACAAGACTTCAGGTTGACCGAAAAGAATTAAAACAAGAGGAGGGAGGGGAAAATTCGCAATGCGAACAAAATAAATTGAACCAACACCTACTTCTGGCACCGTCTCCGTCCTGCCCAGCACCAGCACCACTTCCTCGCCTCCCTCCTCCACCAGCATTACTAGGTCCAGCACGGGATTGTGGTTGAGGCTGCTGTGGAGGTCTTCCACCTGTGCTCTTCCGCGCCGTATGTTTCGACGCCCTAGGACGTTTAGGCGCAGGAGCAGGGGAAGACGACGCGTCGGATTCGTCCTCCTCAATCTGACGTTTGCGTGACTGTTGCATTGTACGCGCCATGATGTGAGAAATCGATTAGTAGAGGTATGGAGGGAGAAAACGCGTCGAGGGATGGTATTTGGGTGAGTTTCTCGACCGCGTTTGGGGCACTGTTAACAAGGAAGGGCGTGTGGTTATACACGTGTCACTGGGTTCGAGTATCAGCAAGAAATGTCCGCAAACTATTTTTGCGTATAGAAAAAGTGTAGCAGGAGAGTGTAAAAGCAAATTGGTGTCGCGAAGGAGAGAAAGGAGAAGGATGAAAACAGGAGAGGCCACAGCGCGGAAAGTCCAACCTCAACCACAATGAGGAGATCCGGATCGGGGGTGTGGCGTGTGAGACGAATTTGGAAATCGTGATTAATCTCGATTGAAGTCAAAGGGCCATTAATATTGCTGAGGACTGCATCGTGCTTTCGGGCTCAGTCGCAGTTCTCAAAGAACATTGGCAGGTGCTGAGCCGCTTCTTAAAATTCGACGCGTAAGTTTTTCTTTCGATCTGGTATCTTCATCCGTTACAACCACCATCTCTTCAGAGAATACTGCAGGAAATGACAACATCTTCAACGATCATAGGATATTACCGATTTACGGATATTTACTTCGAGTGGTACGCTATGGTTGCAGCTCTATCAAGTTCGTGGCACTGAAAGAAGATATTCGCAGGCATAAGGCTCTACCAAATGCTGAGGATATAGGTCCTCTCAAGGCTTTACTAGCCTATGATGCGTTGGTGCATCCCGACCATCCTTTGAGAAAGAAAGGAATAGATGGAATCGAGTTATTCATTGGTATGCGCTTCATATCCCAGTACTCCTCATACACAATTTTTGATCTGAGTGGACCTATGGTCTTGAATAGGAACATTTGAGAATGGAGAGGCTCGTCTCCTTTTCTCTTCCGCACAAGTGGAATATATGAGGTATTGGCTACATGCGATGCAGCTTACATTAAAACCTATACCTTTGCCTGCTATGGAATACATGATTACCCAAGGATCTTTGCTCAGTTGTTCTCCGTCCATTTATAGAGACGCGCCAGTCCTCAAGAAAGCAATCCGCGTAAGCATTTCTTTCTTCTCATCACCTCACGTATTCGCCACTTACACAATTGTCGGCACCTCACTAACTTCACTCTCTGATTCTACGACACGAAAACAAACGTGCGTCGCACCCACCATATATATGCACAACAGGTCATAGAAAAGAACAACAAACGCATCAAAGGAGCTCAACCACTCCTCACCGCTCGCCGCCTCTACTTCGAAAAGGTCCGAACATTTTGGGCTTCGAAACGAGGAACGTGGATATCCATGGACTTCGAAGCTTGGGAAAGGGATCATACACTCCTTCTTGAGTTTGGGTGGAGTATCGTCCGATGGGCGGACGGAGAAGAAGTTTTGGAAGATGGTCATCTGATCGTTAAGGAACGTCAAGCCTATCAAAATCATATGTGGGTGCAAGGAAATAAGGATGTATGTGTTTTGCTTTGATTGTTTTCTTTTCTCCGTTGGGGTTTTCGTCTTCCTCGGACCTTGGTATCCCACTCCTCGCTCTTAACGGTACCTTGAGGGTGCTTCTCGCCGTGCCTGCCTTGTGGGCCTTAGTCTCGGTTAACTCTGCCCTTCTTTCGTTTCCTCCCCCTCATTTCCTTCCTTTAACCTCTCGTCAAATGAACACATTCGGCTTTCACTTTCAGTTTGAGTTTGAGTTTCGGTCTTGTCTCTTTCGGTTTATGTTTAAGCTCTCTGAAATCTTTGTCCGGTTACCAGAATTACCAATTTGGTACCTCCTTCAAAGTCGACAAAAAGCAATTCAAGGCCAACGTATGCGAGCTCTTGGAAAGGTACCGATCTGATGGGCCTGTATTCCTCGTCTTCCATGACCATAACCAAGATGTCAAGTAAGTCTCCCGAATACCCCACAATTCACATCCGGATTGTGATCATCACATCACACCTTGCTTACTGATTCACTTGCGCTACCGCTTCACCATCCCCACGATACGCAACTGATTCAACCTGGGTCTCACTCTTGGAATCCAGATATCTCCGTGGCCCGGGAATTGAAGCGCCAATTGAGGACTTGACAATCCTTCTACCAGATACAACTCCGACAGAAGGGCTGTATGTCATAGACACGGCAGAATTGTTCGCCGCTCTCGAAGGATCAGAAACAAAACAGAATCAATCCCTTCAAACCGTCTGCAGGCGGCTCAAAATCCCAACGAAATTCTTACACAACGCAGGCAATGATGCTCATGTAAGTCCAATACCATTTCACTCTTCCCCTCCTTCCTCTGCCTGTCTCCGTTCTTCTCTCCGCAGCGCTCCCGACGCTCGGAGACGGAAAGTAAAGATCATCGTTACTAAATCTGTTTTATTGGGTTCATTTGCTGCTCCTCTGCTGCTCCTTCGGTCATTCTGTAACTGCGGATTGCGATCGCGGGTGCGGTTCTCCGCTTTTTTTTTTGGCCTTGGGTGGTGGTGGTGGAAAATGACAGTATACGATGCTTGCTGCGAAAGCGATGGCGTCGGGTGATCCCGTGGATGATCAAAGGGCAAAACGTTGGCCAGAGTTGGTTGCTCAGAATCAGAACAACTTGAATTTGGAACAGAATGAGGCTGTGATCGGGAATAAGGATCCTTATGAGGAACTCGAAGAGGAAGATAACGAGTGGTACCAGTGAAGATGTGGAAGCCCGGATAGCGGAGGAGGATGTTTGCTTGAATGTAATTCCGAATGTTAAGAGGCTGTTTTGTCGTGTTCACAACATGTGCTGTAACATTAGGTTGTATGGATTGATCTGTTAGGATAAGGACAATACGCGGACAGCATTTTGACAGTTGGTCGGCCTCATGTTGCACTACACATCCATTCATCTGTCAAGCTACTATCGCACTTGCACTTGCGAGGCGACAATCGTATCATCCTTCCCGCACACAACAAGTAGAACCATCTAAAAAGATCCATTGGATACGAATAAGATGCATTAAGAATGAGAGGGTATGTGTAGGGTATACTAAAGCTAGAGTGTTGAGTTGTGTCAGGCTGCCCGACGTCCAAGAACCCCTACGGGCATCCTGAGGCCGTGCTATTCCATCATCTCGTTTATTCATCTTTCGAAGGTTCGTCATCTTCCTCCCCATCATCTTCATCATCGGACCGAGTATCGGTCGCCTCGAAGTTCGTCAAAGCCCTGAAAAAAGCGCACATGCGCAAGATCGAACACAGATGACGATTCATGAACACGAGTTGTGAGGGAGCCGAACAACGTCAATGTCAGTGTCAAGAATGCGGGTGTGTGATCTGGACACGCACCGGTATGCGATACGAAGGATCAAGAAATACCAGAAGAGTTGGATGATTTGGAGTAAAAGGATTGGGATGAAAACTTGATATTGCATCCACCCGGCCATCCAGACGCCATCTTCAGGCGCCCATCTTTTTGACGTTTCACTACATTGGCCGCCGAGTGAGAATCAAGATCGGTCATGGGGCTCGAGGAAAGTGGTACTAACGGCATGAGATGAAATTCCGACCAAACAGAGTACAGTATTACTATGTTCAGATAGTGTCGGAAATATCTGTTTTTCGAACCCAATTTTGAGGATTCCACGAACAAAGTGGGAGAGCGAAGGGATAGGGACTCACGTCCATATACACATGAAGAGGCCAAAGATAAATATCTTGGCTGTGTCTCTGTGGAGGTAGTTCAGGAGTTTGGAGAACTGCAGGGTGAAATACGCAGACGATCGTGAGCTTCAAGAATACGAAAGTAGAATTTCTACAACACATACCGCCAACCAGGAATCAGGAATATCCATGCTGAGATAGACGGCATTCCCGATGAAAGTCAGATTGACCAGATAGCTCCATCTGCCCAAAGTCGAGGATAGTTTAGCTAGGGTCTAAATTGCTTCAGAGATAAGAAAATGAGAGGACATACCCGACCAGCCACAAGGTCACGAAATGGTGGGCAACCAGCTCGTAATAATCCTTCCTCGGCTTTTCAAGACCCAAAATGAGAACCATGAGTTGCTGGCACCAATATGCACCCTGCATAAGGTAGTAGGCCTTCAGTTCTGGCTTCATATCCCAATGAGGGTAGTCTGGTGATACCCTAAAGTCAGCAACTCTGAGGTCAGATGAGAGGTCTTCTTCCTACCTATCCAGAAATTTTCCGTCTTGTACCACCACGTTGGCAGTTGAGACATAACACGCTGATAGTCGACTCAGCCCAGGCAACCATGCGGAATTCAACAGGCTGAACTTACGAAGCCCCAACAAGACATTACAGCAAAATAGGCCATTGCATGACCCTGTTCACCGAAACGCTCAAGTTTTCCCGCCTTCTTGATTCCGTATTTTCTGGCCAACGGTTGGAAGAAATGAAGGGTGATTGCCTGTCTAAAGAACGACCACACTACAATGTAATACGCCACAAAGACCAGGTCTAACCATCCTTTCTGGTATCGAGGGTCCTCGGGCGATGATGATGGCACACGGTGGGATATAAATAGCATCGGCGCAAACGGGTTTTCTATGCCTTTTGCAACATATGGAGCAAGGAGCTCCCAATTAGCCCAAAGGATAATTGGGATCATAAGCAGCTTGAAAGACGAGGCTAAGTGGAGATAATACTGTGAGAGGAGAAATGCGGTGAAAACTTCGTAGAAAGCGTACATGGCACTACGACCCATCTCAAAGACTTGATATCTGCCCAAAGCCCTTTGGATTCTGTGGACCACTTGTCCAGCGCGGGAGAACCATTACGCCGCTTGAAACCTGGCGAAGAAGAACGTGAACTCTGGTCATCGAGGGGGCTTCCCGGAGAAGATATGTCAGGCGCCGAATTGCCAGGCATAGGAAGTGAACTCACGTCTGTGGTTCAAGACCATCCACAAGTCCACTTTTTCCACTGGTTGATACACAATCAATGAGCTGGCAGCCTAAGTGAGGTTGGAATAGGAGCGGACGTACTCAACTGACTGCAAGACCTTTACGCCACGAACCCGCTTTGTCGGTGACTTGCGAGTAGACATGCCGAATCTATACAAGATGTCCTGGTCGTAACGATCGTTTTCCTTGGTTGAAAAGGAGAGGAGCGGTCTGTACAAGATTTGAGCTGGATGTCGACGCCAGAGTCTCAAATTAATATGGCCCTGTTGAAACGCGATGGGCCTAGCGAGCGGCAATAGATGAATGGACTTAGCCGCAGCGCTAACCGATTTCCCACCGCACCCGACAGAACATATCTCCCTTGCCATGTACGGAGCACTCTTGACTTGCCTCGGTCACCGTTAAACGCAGCAACAACAACACCGAGCCTCGGGAAGCTGCGATTTCAAGTGACAGGACAAGGGTGACACAATCCACCATGTTTCCTGCAAAAGGTCTCTTCCAAAGTCTACCTTGTCCAGAAAGATCGACCTGCAAACGGATCTGCTGTCCCTTCTCGCACGACCCAAATGTCAAGCTACCTCCAATTGCCCACATTGTCGCAGAGGCTCCAAAATCCATCTTGAAGCCTTCTTCAAGTTCGTTAGGACCTGTAGCCAGTTCTTCACGGACACCGGCCACAGATGGCTCCATCCCTGCCAAGCGTAGTGTGAGCTCGCCACTACGAACCCACAGCCGTAATGGTACATCGAGCTCCGACGAGCCTCCTCGGAAGCTGCAGAAAGTTGGGACGCTTCAAAAACCAAGTGCCATACCGTCTGCACAACCAGCAAAGATAGTGAGCTCTGTTCGCCTTTTGATTTGGATAGTGGCCCTTATTCCCAAAGTCGAGCGGTGCTCCCACTATTCGAGTGAATCCAGCACAATCACTTGTGGCAATCTCGGTCCGTCAGGTGGGTGTTACAAGATTATAGCGGCCAAACGAACACTACAACCATAATTCTTGTATCTAGACAATGCTGAAGAGTTTATACGACCACTTTGTTGTGCTCTACAAAAATATACTATCTGCGAACCCCACCATAGCTTCGGAGCATGCATTAAAGCAAGAAGAAGAGGTGTATAAAGGCTCCAGTAAGTTTACATACAGAAATGTTCGTGTCTCGCCCCTTCACTGTTTCGTTCGCGTTTAATGATCCTCGTCACAGGCTGTGATTACCTCTATCGCCGCTCTGAAACGGCGGGCCTCTCCAGACTCGATATCGCACCCGTCTGTTGGAACAGAGGCCGAGGTGCAACTACGAGAAGAAGCTAGGAAGAAGCTAGAGTCTCTCCGATTGAAAACTGCCGATCTGGAACCCTATGTTCTGTCAGTCGATGAGATGAAGAAGTGGAATTATATCGTCGAGATTCCTGACAGCGTTGGCGGCGAACGCCCAAGCGAAGAGGGTTCAATTCAAAAGTGTGAGAGGTGTAACGAACAATTCAAGGTGAAAAGGAAGGAAGAAGCCGATCCGTGTCGGTACCACTGGGGAAGACCGTATACCAGGACAGCAAATGGTTCGCACAACTCCATTTCCTCGTCTCGATAGGCTCCTGACATTGTTCTAACCTATAGGCGAGAAACGTCGCCTCTACAATTGCTGTTACAGGACTATGGAGGATGAGGGTTGCGAGCGTGGTCCACACGTCTTTTATGAGTCAGACCCTGAGCAACTACACCGACGCCATGCCTTCTCTCCCACTCGGAAGCCCAGATCGGCTGGTGATTCTGCATTAGAGGCCGTCGCATTAGATTGTGAGATGATCTATAGTACAGGCGGAATGCGAGTTGCCAGGGTTTCTGTGGTTGATTCTGCCGGCAAGGAGATCTTCGATGAAATCATCCGAATGGACGAAGGGGTTGAGGTCATGTCCGTCTTCTTTCGTGTGTGCTCAGTTCCGCCGCTGACTGTGTGAACCTCTCCAGCGATTTCAATACTCGTTTCTCTGGCATCACTCCCGAGTCGTATGCAAGTGCAGTTTCACCCTTAGCCTCCATTCGGGAATCTCTGGATGTGTTCATCAACTCCAACACTATAATTATTGGACATGCCCTTGAAAACGATCTCAAAACCCTCCGCATGATACACCATCGATGTGTAGACACGGCAGTCATGTTTCCGCATAAGCTGGGCGCCCCTTATCGTCGAGCATTGCGAGACCTGTGAGTAGAGACCGGAACCACCTTTGCTTTCCAGTCTGATATGCATTGTTCAGAGCCAAGGAGCACCTCGGGAAAACGATTCAAAGAGGTGGAGGAACTGTGGGACACAGCTCTGTGGAGGATTCTATTGCTACTCTTGATCTCGTTCGTTGGAGGGTCTTGAATGGCCCCAAGCCACAACCCAAGAAATCGCCTGCATATCCTCAGATTTCATAGTGCATGATATCTTTCCATAACTTCGATGACCTTTCCATATGTTTTCCGCATTCACATATCACGCATTGGATACCCTTATTGTCCATCTATTTATGAGCATGACCCCTGCCCAATGTACAAATTATAGAATACAGACACGACAGACCATGTAGCGCAACTCACAGTCCCCTGGATAGACTTCCTAGCCTTGCCATCGTATCTTCACTATTCTCCTGTTCCTCGATACTATCTGACTGCGTAACCTAGAATACCATTCGCATACGTCAATTGAATTGATACCAACCTTATCGAAACCTACCACTCTTAGCACCGACTTCTTCGAAGATTCTTGAAGCTCTCCCGCGATGATAAGTTCATCCAGGATCTACGAGGGCTGTCAGCTGGGATGACAGTGTGACGCAGGAAGGAGGGCTTACAGCATAGGCTTTCTGGAAGTTGAAGATCCTAAGAGAACTTAGTAGGGCTTCTCAAGGTGACTGGCGATAGAAGCTCACAGATCCAACTCGCACACCTAGATCGAAAGAGAGTTTTAAGGTCGTGTCAGCACAGAATAAGCCTGAGAGAAACTCAGCGAACGCACGTTTCCAAAGTATCGGTCCAAAACCTCCACGTATCTATGGATGATTTCGAGGGTAATCAACTCGTTATCTGCGGAGCTGATACCGCAAACGAAGAAGAGCGAGGCATATCGCCTGTAGACGACTTTGGTATCTGTACGGCATAGATAACATAGTGATTAGCGTTAAGAGTAGAAACAGAAGCCATTGCGCACCTTTGTATTCCAAGAAGTTACACATCCTCGTTCGGCGAGCCAGGACCAGCTGGGTCACATCCTTCACGATCTTTGCCTTTGCCTTCTGCGGCATTGTCTGGAACCATTTCGCTAGACGGACCTTTCCTGTTTCATATAGCATTAGCTAGATACAAAACACGAATAGAAGGGGGTTCATGCCTTGACGAGATACTAGGAGAATGTAGTTGATCATGGTGTAGTGCAATTGGAGGTATAATCACTGCGGCAACGAGGTGTCGTGCAGCGTCAATGCTGATTGGCTATCTCGAGAACCGGAACAAACAAAGCCAAACGAGCGCCTCCTTTCCTGTTACGGATCGACGATCGGCTCGGCTTCTTTTCTGCCGGAAATGGGATAGCTGACTCCTCGTCCTTAATCATTTCCGAGTAACCGACTTGTGCTGCATTTTCCGTCTGCAGCAGCTTCAACCCTAACGGGATACACTCTAACATAAACTACAATCTGTCCCAGTTGTGAGGGCTATAATCCTGAGGTCTTTTGCGATGTCCACTTTCAATTCGGAGGCGAAAATCCCGCTGCCGGAATTCCTGAAGGCCCTGACGAGTAATGGTGTGCCTGCACTGAAAGCAATGGGTGTCGCCGGCAAGATGTAACACTGGAGCAGAATTATTGATACCGGGGCACTGACATTGTCACTGCGACTAGATACAAAATCCACAATACTCGTGGCCAGCTTGCGCAACTGACTGATTCCAAGCTGAAATCCACTGGGATCGAGGACAAGGACGTTCGGAAGCTTGTCCTCGCAGCCATCAAGAAAGCAGGGTACAACAAAGCACTACCTACTCATGGTGCAGGGACGAGTTCCTCTTCTCCGAGCGCATCAAGTGCCACCTCAACTAGCACAAGCACTGGCAACACGACGTACGCAAGTACGCAACCCGAGACAATTGTACGCAGTTCTTCCGTCGTGGTTACATAAAATGCCCACTTACATGCTTCTTGTCTTCCTGTTTTGATGATGTAGACCAAGGGCGCTCGGAAGAAGCGTAGGAGAGACGACGATCTCAACGAGTTTCTGCCTGATCGGCCCCCAGACGAAGGAGAGACCTTCTCCAGCCTTGATTTTCATGAAATACTCGACGAAACGGTGAGTTAACCATTCCTACTTTGTTGCCTTCGGGACTGGAAGGGGGTGGTGTTGTTTTTATTGGTCCGAGGACTGTATTCCTCGAGGCGCGAACGGAGGATATTATGATTCATGTTCCGAATGCCTCGAGGAGCTGTACTTGTTCCCCGAGACATTTACTCCCAGAAAAGGGTATTGACAGGATGCATTTATGGTTACGCGTACCCTATGCCTAGGTCCTCATGTCCAAATTCACCGTGGTGAATCGCGCTCCCATCATGACCGCGTGGGCATTTGTTGTCGCGGAACGAATGGGGTTTCAGCGAGAAGAAGCACTGAGTATAGGTGAGTCCTCCTGCGAGAAGGTTTGATGAGACTAGGGAAAATTTGCACACACCTTTCGTAACAAGTACACCCGCATCTCATACTTGCTTTCTTTAGCCACAGTCTACACGGAAATGAACGCAATATCCAAAGGAGTCTCACTCGGGATATACAAAGAGGGTAAACAAGAAGGCAGGGAGGCCAAGAAAGATGGTTCACAGCCGTATGTGGACCTCATGGGTAGACGGCAAGTTATTTTCTCTGGGCCCTTACCTCGACCCCCTAGACAGACAGACGCGTCACTTACCATCGGAACACACCATTGTCTTCTCCTAGGATGTGAGTATCCTTCTTTGGGTTCTCCCCTTCCAATCCTCATACTCCAATGCTCACCATAACCGCATTTCACCGCCCCTTTACATTTTTTCTCTCCGATCTATTGTCCAATAGACCCTTGTACCAGACTACAACATCGCAATGGCGGGGACTATCCGAGGGTTCACCGGTATCACCAAGCGCAGCATATTCCTACATCAAACGGTCACTTCAACAAACAACACCCCAAATTATTGGTGCACTTCGACTTCTCTCCCAAACATATTCACCCTCGGAGATCAACACCCAAGGGTATTCACTCTACGTCGATTTCCGACCCGAGGTCGGAGGTTGGGGCAAAAAAGGCCAAGTTAAATGTGAGAAGATCCTAAGCCTGAGGAAGCAGAAGCATCCAGAAAGTCCCCAACAAGATGTGCGACCACAGCCTACCACAACCAAGGAAGAAGCCCCACAGGCTTGCGGTGCAGATGAGATGATCGTACCGGTGAAGATCGAACGGTTGGATGTGGATAACGATAAGATAGAAGACACAGCAAGCCACGGAGACGAGGAGCCAGATCGTAAAAAGATTAAAGGGATGTCATGGGAGGAATACGAGGCTGCGCTGGATGCGGACGACACGTTTGCACTGGCTGTCGATGCTCTGGATTCATTACCTTAGCTATTAAGCTCTCGGTCGGAAATTTTCTCGGATTTTGCTTCGGATTTGAAACCCAACAACAATGCGTGTGGTGCATTGTGAATAATGTATTACTACATCGACATGGCAGTAGGGTACGGTGGGAATCCAAGCACAGTCAAATCGTCTACGAAGTGTCCGGATTCTCTACTGGATGTTTTTGATGACAGCTGCTGTGAACTCGGAAGTCGTTGCAGCGCCTGAGTCAAAAGTGAGTCCTCTCTTACATATAAAAGAGCTCTGTATTGTTCAACTTACCACCCATATCGGCAGTTCGGACTTTGCCAGCATTGATCACGTCGAAGGTCGCACTCGCAATGTTGTTGGCAAGGTTGTCGAGGCTACACAAGGAAATGAGGTCAGTACAGTCGGTTTCTTCTGGAAGTCGAAGCAATTTACCCGAGGTGTCTCAACATCATGGTGGCACTGAGGATCATAGCAGCGGGGTTGGCACGGTTGGTGCCCATGATGTCCTGGGCGACATGACGACAGCCGGGTTCGAAGAGGGCGTATTCCTGAGGTCCAGAATGTTAATAAGGGTGTGGGCGAGGGATAGGTCAGTATTACTCACCCGACCAACGTTGCAACCTGGGACAATTCCTGGTCCTCCGACAAGGGCGGCACCAATGTTGGAAACGATAGCACCGTACAAGTTTGGCATGACCATCACGTCAAATTGAGACGGACGGGCGACAAGCTGCATGGAACTGCTCTGCGCGTTGAATGAAAGGGGCTACGACCTCTGAGGTGTATGCTCACGTATTGTCAACGATCATGTCGTTGTATTCGATGCCTGTCGACTTGTACTCCTCTGCAACCTTGCGGAAAGTGTTGAGGAAAAGACCGTCACCGAGCTTCATGATGTTGGCCTTGTGCACACATGTAACCCTCTACACCGGGGAATGAATACAGCACGAAAATTGGCATTCCTTGTGGAATTTGCACGCACCTTGCGGTCATTCTTCAAAGCAAAATCAAAGGCAAAGCGGACAATGCGTTCTGCCTTTGCGCGTGTCGATACCTTCAAACTCTCCACGACACCAGGATAGCTCTGGTGCTCAAGGCCAGAGTATTCACCCTCTGTGTTCTCACGAATAATGGCAAAATCGACGTTATTGTGACGGGTTGGGAAGCCGGGCAGGGATTTGCAAAGGACCACTGAGGCGTAGATATCGAGTTGCTGGCGCATGGCGACGTTCCATGAGATGTGACCAGACTGGGAGATTGGTGTGAAGAGGATACCTGGAATGGTACATATCTTCAGGGAGATATCATAATAGAGAAGTGGCAAAACATACCCTTGAGACCAACCCTGTTGCGCCTGAGACTCTCCATAGCCTGCTTGAAGAGATCCTCACCCTCGGAAGACATACCCGAGACGTTGTATTGTTCCCACTCAATGGGTGCATTGACATATTCGAAGATCTCCTTGACAGAGTCTGTGATCTCATTCCCAATACCATCACCGGGGATGAGGGTGACCTGGAAGATAACGGGTCAGGTCGGGCGTCACTTGCAAAGTTTGTTTGACTGACGGTGTAAACTCCTCCATACTTGGTTGGTAGCTAGCAAACGGTGTGAGGTGGATGTCCTGGGACGACGATATAAGTGACTTACCCTCTGGGCAACTCTTGGGAAGCCAGCGGAAAGGGTTGTAGCGGTCCTCTGCGGAAGTCGATATTGAGACTACAAATTGAAGGCTAAAACACGTGTATTGAGATGACGTACCGCTTGTACGGCGGGACGGACGGCGGCAGCGATGGCGTTGCGAATCATCTCTGTTGTAATGGGAGTTGTGTTGATGAGAAGTACAGAGGAATGGGAATGAATGAGTGTGGAAGGATGGAGTATGGAGGAAAGAGAGCTCTGTTCTTAGCGTCAAAATGAAAGTGGATGGAAAAAGTTGGAGATCATCGGGCTGTCGGGCGTGTTTCCGAGTCGGGCGAAGCAGGGCGTCCAAAATCCCCGCCCACAGCCAACCAGCGAGCGATCAAACACCTCGCAAAGAGTTCCGCGGACGAATCGCATCAAAGACCGCATGGAATCGCGTTGAATACACATGGTTATCGCATTCTTTGACCCGAGAACAACCACACCAATAGACACACAGAAAGATAAGATTAGATCGCCATTATGCCCTTGTGATTATGATCCGTTGACGGCCTCTAGCGCTGGCACTTTGCTCCCAGTGTGCTGGAATCCGTCCCAGAACAAGTCGGGTCGCACACTGACAAACAGCCAGTGGTCTCTCATCCCCAGCGGGCTTAAGCTGGTCGCTCATCACTCTTCTTCAGTCAAGAATAAGAAGAGCCAACGTGGGCCAGAGCTCGTTCTCTCTTTCCATAGACACCGCCCTCAGTTTCACGACCCTGACACCAACCAGACGCAAGCCAAGAGATGGATCAATCCTCTAACGAAACACAAAATAATGTCGGCCATCTAGTAAAAGATATCGCGGAAAACCCTCATCCCCCACGCCCAAAGGATCTTTCCTATTATCTCGTCCTTCTGTTCGCTGTCATTCCCATCTGGTCCGTGGTGCCTGCCTCCTGGGCATTCGTCATCTATTCACTTCGGACTGGCAAAATATACACTTTCGCATGGAAGGGAAGACTATATTTTGCGGTGGCTTTATGTGAGGTACGCTTTCTTCATCGCTGTCCCAGGCCCATCTCGGCTTCCATTCAAAACGTGTCGTCCGCAGGTCTTCTTTAGCGTGTACCACTACCACCTCGCCAGATATATCTCGGGTCTCTACCTAAACGGCCACGGCAACCTCACTGAACTGCAAGCGGCCCTCAAACGCGTCTTGCAGGCAGGCCTTGCTTTTCTCCCAGAAGCGGGCCCGGATGAAGAGGAAGGCAATAGACCAGGAAGCCCAGCAGAGGTGATCACACGACTTGAAAAGGATGATCCCCGTGCTGTTGATTTCCGCAATTACCTTCGTACCTGGTATGATGGCACAACTCTACCTGACATCATCATGTCCTGACTCTTCGGTTCAGGTTCAGGAAGGTTCCTTGGTCGTCCATACGAAAACATCAAGTATATGCTTGGTTGTATTGGTCAATATTCAACGCACCTTTCCACAATTTGAGTGATCTTCCTGCTCCTCGTCGTAAAGTCCTAGAAGAGGTACTCCAGCTCCTTGAACACCGTGCAGGCGCTTCTATACCAGAGGGTTCAAACCCTGACAGTACTCCACTGCTTCTCACACTTGACCCCGTAAGGGTTGCTGGGAGACCCTTCCTATGGTACCTCGGAGTAGCACTTAGCAACTACCTCCTCCGCAGAAGGTTTGAATCCAAATGGGACGCCACCATCGCGACGTATGAAGGCCTCGAGTGAGTGATGGCGCTGTGGCATCCCATTCGCTGTTTTGATCCAAAACGCGTTCGTATTTTATAGATATATGCTCCGTATTCCTCGTTCGTGGAGCCCTAAATCCGGTCCTCGGCCGATTGTGTTCCTCCATGGTCTCGGACTTGGATTGTCCCAGTACAAAATCTTCTTATGGCATTTGATGGAGGCGGTCCCAGACCACCCGGTTTTGATCCCCTTGCATCCTCATGTCAGTCAAGAGATATTCCATCCCCGTTTCTTGGCCCCTATGGATCGACATGAAGCGGCAAAGACTCTAGGAGGACTGATTCAGAAACTCGGATGGGCAAGGGTTGTATCAGAAGAGAGTGACGACGATGGTGAACAGAAGCAAGCTTCAAATATCCCGTATGGTGTGACGATGGTTAGCCACTCGAAGTATGCATTTTATGATCGCCATTTGGAGCGGGAGCATGTCTGACTTGTCATACAGTGGATCGTTCACACATGCCTGGATGCTCAAAGCGTATCCAAAGATGATTACAAGGTCTTGCTTCGTTGACCCTGTCACTTTTTGTTCCTGGGAAGGAGGTGGGTGTTCCTGTTTCGCCCGATTATTGACCTTCCAATCTCAATTGGCACCACAGACCTCTGCTACAATTTCATATACCGACCTTGTGCGACAGTACGTCACCTTTCATATTCCACATATTTGTTTGGGCTCACGCTCATCGTCGCCTGATTGCAGGGCATCGAGCTCCTCATGAAGTACTTCGTTGGTATGGAGCTTGGAGTCGCCAACGTCCTTCAACGTCATTTTGATTGGAGTTCAAACTCCTTATGGTACGACGAGATACCCAATGCATGCGACCCGTCAAAGACCATCTTCTTCGTTGGCGGAAAGGACGATATCGTCGATGCCAAGGTCTGTCTATACCCTTTTCAGTATCATATGCTGCGCTGTCATATCTCATATCCGCTACATGGACAACAGCGCGTCCAAAGATACCTCACATCGCACGGCATCCGTAAAGGTTTAAGATTTAATCCAGAAGGCCGGCACGGCGAAGCCCTCCTTACAGGAGGCGAAAGCCACATGGAAATCTTGCGATGGCTGCACGAGTCTCACGATTATACGCCTTCAACATGAATACCAAATGGAATTGAAGAAAATAAACATCTCTGGTCCCCTTGACCCTCATTGTTTCGCATCGTTTTCTTCCTCTTTCCAATCATCCGGGACCATTTAGAGATACCCATCGTAATGAAATGGATTCTTTGCATCGTGTTTTTTTATTCCTCATTTTGGCTGAAAATTGCCAGCTTTATATCGATACCCCCGTACTTTCGAATTTCGTAGAATTATTCGTTTTATTTGTTTCGTTGCAGTCCTGAAGCATACCCTAATACGTTTTAGTGACGTAGTCATACCTTCGTACGTGTCACCACTCATGTTGTCGTCTAGAGAAGAAAGCAAATCATCAATCGACGAGTTTGATGTCACCGAGTCCATTCTCCTGCTTATTGTATTCGGCAGAATTGTGTGCTGAGGCGGAGATGAACGTCTATTGGTTATTGATGTAGATCATCCGCAGAAGTTGGCTATAACCTTGAACACGTTCAATTGGGTGAATCATGCCTTTGATACACGACTTTTGAATCTCGGGAACAAGTCGAGAGCATTTCCTCTTATGACTCTCTCCAATCCCTCTCTGTCGTCTCTATAGTACTGAATCATTTGATCCGTAAACCACCTCGCCATATCAGTGCCGACAGCTACGAAGAATCACAGAAGCACAGTCAACGCCGACACTCAGTCACGAGTAAAATGAGCAATATGTACACACCTGGGAAGTCGGTCCCATACAACAATTGTTTATGAGCGTTCTCTCCAATGAACGATTTGATAGCATCGAAATTAGTCTTGTATGCACTCAACGCAACGTCAAAATAGAACGTCTTGAAATCTTCCAATATCTCTTCGGGGGTGAGTGGACTTCCCATATGTCTTGATAGGACTGCAACCCTCGGTGCGAGAAAGGGCACGGTACCACCCATGTGTGCGAGGATAATTCGCACATTGGGGTATCGTCGCTTTTTACCTGTGACGACGAGATGAGATGCTGCTTTGAACGTTTCGTGGGGGGCTTCTGTGATGGGCACCCCGAGGAAAGGGTGTGGGTAGGTGTTGGATGATGGTGTTTGGGTACCGTGCAGGAAGACGACGCAGTTTCGCTTGTCGAGTTCTTCCCAGATTGGATCGAACTTGTCATCTGCTAAGTACACTGTATGATCAAGAAATAAAGAAGGACAACGAGGGTTGTGAGAAACTTTGTCAGGAGCTGAGTCCTTCGGAACCGTACCTGCTTCTTCACCAGCTCCATACGAAGATGATAGGGAGATACCATCCGCGTGGAGGTTATCCATCACAAATGCGAGCTCATCCAAGGCGCCTGAAGAACAAAACAGTAATTCAGAATCCCCGTCCACGCACAGTCGAAATCGGGATCACCTTGGACATCCCTCAGATCAGGCAAGCTCGCAAAGAAGCCAAACCGATCAGGGTATTCCTGGCACAGATTCTTTGCGAATAGATTCAGGGTCCTCGTCTCTTGCTTGTTCTCGGATCCTGGGGAAGAGAAAGGTACCCCTGCGGGGTAAGAAAGAATAGCTATGTCTACGTCTAGAGCGTCCATAGACTCCAGGCTTTTCTGTGGGGTCCACGGGAGGTTTTCCTCGGGAGTACGCCATCCTAGGTCCTGATTCCGCTCTGACTTGCGCAAGTTGCCAGGGAAGATGTGGTGGTGGATATCGATACGTTTGCCCATGACCTGTGCTCTGAGGACTACACGAGAGGTACGAGGGCAGGGGTGCTCCAGATATGCTGGAGAAGTGGAATAAGTCTATATAGGACCCTTCATGTATTCAGCGAAGTTGGTGCCACGGGGGAGAAGATTTGATTGCTCCATTCTGTGCCATACAACGATGATCATCGAACAAATTATCTACCGAATACGCAGTTAGTAAGGGGGATGAACATAAGGTGATGACTTCACGTTATAGTGATGAATATTTGTCTGCATGAATTTAGAACGTTAGCGATCCAAGTTGCAATCGAAGTCAAATAAAACGATGATGGCAGGCGAAATCATTGGGACCTCTCAAGCTATTCCAACCAAAGGAATGAACCGATTTCGAACTTCTTCAGATCTGCCAATATAAATGCACAAGGGAAATGCAACACCTGAGGCCTGATGCTCGAAACAGAATGTTTTCCATTCTGAGTTGGGTGTTCCTGTTGAACTACCTGACAAGAGGTGGGTCATTCCAAGAAGAGCAAAAAAAGATCAGGCGCTACCAGGGCTCGAACCTGGGTTTTGGGAAGGTAATATCAGAATCCCAAGTGATAACCACTACACTATAGCGCCGCCTGAATTGACTTTCTTCAGATCTACCATGAGCTGACTTTCCAAACGTTCCTTCCACTTTCTGTATATTCAATGGATATGATAATTATTCGAGTCATACAATCTCCTGTCTCGTCTTTGCACTATGGCTTCCTTTCTGCCCCTCGTAGAGGCAGGAGTGGATGAATCTCTTCTCTCCAGTCTTGCACGTCTTGGACCGCTCATTCTGACCACCACATCCGATGCGGTCCCTCTCGATTCTGCAATAGATCGTTACATACTGTTTGATCAAAGCGCTCCCTTGGATCTCGACGAAATCGTGCAAAGGCTCGACTCGGGGGCTACCAAAGTTATCATCCCGACTGCGTGGGCCAAAGAAGTAGTAGGCATTATACCTGCTGAACGGATCATTCTACTTCTAGATGTCAACAATGTCAGTGCGGTCTCTGACAAACTTCGTAACGGTGTTTCGGGCGTCTTGATCAAAACGCCTTCCTTGGATGTGGATTTTATCACCTCCGTCTCGAGATTCTTCACAGGCAAAGCGATACATGTGTTGCCAGAGTCTACATCACCATTACCTCCGTTGTCAAATCTTCGGGATCTTCGTACGGCCGGTGCAATCCCCGTCCTCAATGCTGCCTCGTTGACCCTATCCGCATCGACCTCCTCCCAGCTGAATATAGGAGATATATTCACTGCCTCCCTTACATCCGACCGTCCTGATGGTCTTTTCCCCACGGTAGTGACGGAAGATGGTCGATCTTTGGGTCTTGTGTATTCTTCCGTCGAGTCTGTCAAGGAGAGTATAATTACGGGCAAAGGAGTTTATCAATCTCGTAAACACGGTTTATGGCGCAAAGGAGAAACATCTGGTGCTACGCAGGAGGTCCTCCGGATACGAGTGGATTGTGATCTGGATGCACTCGAATTCAGTGTCGTCCAGACAGGCGTAGGATTCTGTCATCTTAATCGCGCATCATGTTTCGGTGAGGCGGAAGGACTTTCCGCACTCGAAAAGACGTTACGATCCCGACTCGCATCCGCTCCGGAGGGTTCATATACCCAGAGACTCTTCAAGGATCCAAAACTCCTCCAGGCCAAAATCATGGAAGAAGCCGATGAACTCTGTACTGCGAATACCAAGGAAGAGATCGCTTTCGAGGCCGCAGATCTCTTTTACTTTGCGCTCACGAGATGCGTAGCAGCAGGAGTTGGTGTTGCAGATATCGAACGGGCACTCGACAAGAAGGCGAAGAAGGTGACTCGCAGACCAGGAAATGCGAAACCACAGTGGGTGGAGAAGCCACAACCCCCTTCGAATGGTTCAGCGGTCGCTCCCATTGTATCCCCTGCCTCTCGAAATCCAGACGCACCCATTCGTATGCGTACTCATGATCTCTCCACCGCCTCTGCAGAGCAACGAGCAGCATTCCTCCGTCGACCCGTCCTTAAATCAGCCGAGATGATCGCTAAAGTCGGACCAATTGTTAACGAGGTTAGAAAACGAGGCGACGCAGCCCTATTAGAATTCACAGCCAAGTTCGATCGTGCCAAGTTATCGTCCACCACCATATTCCCTCCATTTGCTCCAGAGTCGATGGAACTTGACCCAGCCGTCAAGGAAGCTATCGATGTTGCATACGCGAATGTCCACAAATTCCACGCTGCGCAGGTGAAAGGCGATGCCTTAGTCGTAGAAACCACGCCCGGCGTCGTCTGTTCACGTTTCTCCCGTCCTATTGCTCGAGTTGGTCTTTACGTTCCAGGAGGAACAGCCATTCTCCCTTCCACGGCGCTCATGCTTGGTGTCCCGGCCCAAGTTGCCGGCTGCAAGGAAATCGTTGTCGCTACACCCCCTCGTTCAGATGGCAGCATCACCCCTGAAGTGATGTATGTTGCGCATCTCGTAGGCGCTTCTGCAATATTAAAGGCTGGAGGGGCCCAAGCCGTTGCGGCGATGGCCTATGGGACAAAAACGGTTCCCAAAGTCGATAAGATCTTCGGTCCAGGGAACCAATGGGTTACTGCGGCGAAGATGTTGGTCCAGAATGACACAGATGCCCTTGTGTCAATTGACATGCCTGCTGGACCTTCAGAAGTCCTGGTAAGTCAACCATCTTTCTTCCTTCGTTCTGCTCAGTCGCGTCCTGGGAAATCGAAGTTCACGATACAATTACGCTTGGGTCATACTGACACGATGTTTTATTTAGGTGATAGCAGACTCCACATGTAAACCAGAATTCGTGGCAGCAGATCTTCTCTCCCAAGCTGAGCACGGAGTCGATTCCCAAGTTGTCTTGGTCGCTGTGAATCTATCAGATGAAGAAGTATCAGCTATAGGATATGAAGTCGACTCGCAGGCACGGGCCTTACCACGTGTTGATATCATCCGCGAGTCCATCCCAAAGAGTCTTATCGTCAAGGCATCGTCCGCGGAAGAAGCGATCGAGTTTTCGAACGATTATGCACCAGAACATCTGATCATCCATCTCAAGAATGCAAGTGCCAGTCTTCCATTGATCCAGAACGCCGGGAGTGTCTTCATTGGGCCGTATACTCCAGAAAGGTAAGTCTATATTCACGACCCCACAGCTATCTAGGGAGGGTAATCGCTGAGCTTGTTGAACCCACAGTTGCGGAGATTATGCTTCGGGCACAAATCATACTCTCCCAACAAACGGATACGCCCGTCAATTTAGCGGCGTTAATACTCAGTCTTTCCAAAAACATATTACTTCTCAAGAGATCACCGTGGATGGATTGAAAGCCCTTGGACCTGTGGTCGCCACTTTAGCAGATCGGGAAGGATTGGGCGCACACGCCAATGCAGTGCGCATCAGACTGCGAGATATGACGGCCTGAGGAAGGGCGGACCAGAATGTGTCACTCGGGAAATGTACTGCTTGGATGTGAGTGTAGAGAAGGTATCTCATTCGGATCTGATCAAAAAAATGTAATGTAGCAAAGCGACGATAGCATAAATTCCCTAGAGTAGTATAAGTCTACGGCTGCCTACAATATCTCCGACATGCAAGCATTTGCCATGTCGCAATAAAAAGAGCAAGTTGGAAGCTCGTCCCAGCCCAACATCCCCGCAACACCATTAGTTGGTTCGATATAACGCACGCTTGGCGACTTTGACGATGAGTGGGGTATCAGGGAAGGACAATGCCTCGAGGTTGGTGGCGTACTGCACAAACAACCGTAAGTTTGATAACGACAGAAATAGAGTCAACAAACGTACTGGTGTTGGGACATCAGCACCAGTAACACGTTCAACTGGAGCGTCAAGGTAATCAAACGCCTCGCTCTCGACGATCTGCGCACAAATCTCGCTGCCTACGCCAAACGCAGGGAAACCACCTTCCACAATTACCAGTCTAGAACACGCAAGATCAATTTAGAGCAAGATCACAACTTCATACCGAAGTGGCACGGACCTGTTAGTCTTCTTGACTGACTTCTTGATCGTGTCGATGTCCAGGGGTCGAATACTTCGCAGGTTGATCACTTCAGCCTTAATGCCCTCCTTCGCCAACTCTTCAGCTGCTTCAAGACTGTGTGTCACCATCTTGCTGTGTGCTACAATGGTGACGTCACTGCCCTCGCGCTCGATTTTACATTTTCCAATTGGGAGAAGGAAGTTGTCCGACATTGCTTCCGCTGACATGGGGAAGCTCACACCATACAACATCTCATTTTCGAGGAAGACGACTGGGTTGGGGTCTCGGATTGCAGCCTTGGATCAGAAGTCAGTAAGTTGCCTCCGGTCATGATACAATTGCAATCTCACCTTCAACAAACCCTTGCAATCCTCTGCACTCCATGGGCTGACAACCTTCAAGCCTGGTATTGATCCGTACCATGCAGCATAATCTTGAGAATGTTGTGCCGCAACGCCAGCAGCTGCACCATTGGGTCCACGAAATACTACTGGACAAGGTACATTTCCACCGGACATATAGTAAGTCTTGGCACCCGAATTGACAATCTGGTCAATGGCTTGCATGGCGAAGTTGAAGGTCATGAACTCGCATCTGCGTGGCCATAGCCGTCAGTTGAAATTTCGGTCGAACGATCGACAGGGTCTCACATCGGTCTCAGACCAGAGAGCGCAGCACCGACGGCCAAACCAGCAAAGCCCATTTCTGTAATCGGTGTATCGACGACTCGTTTCTCTCCAAACTTATCAAGTAATCCCTTAGTGACCTAATATGACACAGATGTTGATGAATGCCCCTTGCAATGATGATTGACGTGTGTACCTTGTATGCGCCATTGTATCGTGCCACTTCCTCACCCAGAATGAAAACCTTCTCGTCCCTCAACATCTCCTCCTCCATAGCTGTGTTGAGGGCCTCACGAACTGTCATCTACATATGAAGAAGTGGAGTAAAATCCCCAGTTCAGGACGATCATATATGCGTTATAAATCTAGACCCACCGAGTGTTCAGGCTGTGATGCATAACCGCGAATTAAAGCAGCGCGTCGTGTTGCAAATGAAGGCGCTGAGCGGGCCTTTGAGGATGCGAGGGCGAGTCGGGAGAGGGCAGATGCACGGGCAGCCATTGTCGTGTGGAGGAGTGTTGTGGACGAGTAAGAGATGGGGTGGGCAGACTTTTTCTCGTTGAGCTGGCCGTTTTGCTTGTCGCGTCTGAAATAAATTGGGGAAACGTCACACTCACCCGAGGCGTCACAAACACCATCAAATATCTCCGACCCTCAGGCCTCATGCCCCCGACTTCCCCACACTTCCTTGCCGACCAGCCTCGTCGTAAACAATGTCCAGAAGACCAGTCATACTCCTCACAGGTGCTTCAAAGCAAGTTGTTGCATGATACACTTCATCGTTTGCGTTCTCACTCAGGGCCTTGGACCTCAGAGGGATTGGCTTAGCAGTTGCCAAGATCCTACTGGTTAATTTTCAGGCCAATGTTGTGGCCCTCTCTCGAACCAGGACCCCCGAGCTACAACAACTCATTGAGGCGCACAAGGACACGCTTCTTTCTGTTCAATGCGATGTGTTTGTACCAATACCTGGTTTTTGTCTTATTGACTGAGATATCACGATCAGCGCGGATACCCCTGCTTTGAATGATGCCCTTTCTCAGGCAGACAAGACATACGGAAACATCGATGGTCTCATTCTCAATGCCGGTGTGCTTGATCCTATGGGCAGGATAGGCAATACCGAGATATCTCTCGATCAATGGAAAACACACTTTGATGTCAATTTCTTCTCATTGGTAGCTACCCTGAAGGCCTCCCTTCCCTCTCTTCGTCGGAGTGAACTGGGTGGCAAAGTAGTCTTTGTGAGCTCGGGTGCCGCAGTTGGCAATATTGCTGGCTGGGGCCCTTACAATGCCAGCAAAGCGGCAATGAATAGTCTTTGTCGGTGAGTATCTCATTCAAATGGGTCATTCTGACTCACCGACTTATGAGGACATTGGCATAATAGAACTCTTGCTCAAGAGGAGCCCGAGGTTACTTCCGTGGCGTTGCGGCCTGGCATGGTCGATACACCAGTTCGGATAATGTCTTCTTTTTTGAAGTATGAATCTTCTCTTACAAGGGACTTTATCAGATGCAACTTCATCTTCGTGAAAATGGGTCACAACATCTCACAACGCAAATGCACGATATGTTCATGGAGACACATGCTGAAGGAAGGCTTGTTAAACCTGAAGACGCTGGTCATGTTATCGCTGCGCTTGCTCTTCGTGCTCCAAAGAGTCTAAGTGGTCGATTTGTCTCTTGGGATGAGGAGGATTGCAAAGAGTTCCGCAAGGCTCAGTGATATCTCTTCTCTAGAGTTTGGAAGTATTGTTCTTGCTTGTAGATCGCGTTGGTCGTACGATCCTTTGCACCGAGTAGAAGTCGACGTTTGCTGTACTAAACATGTAGCAATGTGCAAACAGTTTACGTTCATAGTGGATCCTTCTCTCGATCTCCTCGTGTTGGTTTTAACCGAAACTCACCAGGTGTCAGCTCTGGGGATCGGTGAGAAATGCTCAGTCCAATTCGGACCCACTGGGAATGTCTGGTGGTGTTGAAGGGGCCTTCAGTAGTCGAAATAAGGGTGTTTACTCAGGAACTCAGTTGAAAGAAATGTTTGAGTCTCAATCGTCCCTTGTATCCTTGCGAAGGAACCTTTCATGTGAGCGGTTCTGGAGTTGAAATTGCCCAAAATTGCCCCGTGATGGTGGATCTTGATAACAATGGCCCTCATTCTGCCGCAGGAAAAGGAACTTTGTACAGTACTTAAACCTCGTGGGATCCTCTCGTCAAAGGCAGATCTCCATCGTACTCAAGCGAGTTCAGAGAGATTCGCATAAGTGCGGTGGTGTCTGCCTCCATCCGTTTCTTTCCCCAAGTTGTGATCCTCGCACTTAATTCTTACCTCCATCTCACACTCACTCACACAACACATATCCTCTTACTCTATCAACTCCAAATTGTCCAATGTCAGATCGAGGCAGCGGCAGAGGTTCTGCTCGAGGTGGTCCCCGAGGGCGCGGTGCCTCTAGAGGAAGAGGGTCCGCCGGACGCGGTAGCCCATCTCCAAGTCTCGTCGGTTCAGGCTCCGGCAACATTCGTAGTATGAGCAGTGGACCTGGTCTGCCTGCTGCTAGTGTTACGACCGTTGGTGTCAGACGAAAGGACTTTGGTCAAGCAGGACGTCAAATTCAAGTTTACACCAACCACTACGAAGTCGACATTCCGAGAGGAACTATATATCACTATGATGGTGTGTACTCCAATCCGATAACTATGTGATTCTATCACTGACATTTAAATCAGTCTGTAAGTAGACTCCGAGTTCCATTCAGGTTCGATATACTCAAAAGTCTCCAATCAGCTATGTCTCCGTCGGAACAGGGCAGAGCCGTCAGGCTCAATATGCATATCATCAGACGTCTGCAGGAGGTGATTGCGCCGCATGTCTTTACCCCCAAGGCCGTTTATGATGGGCGTAAGAACATATTCTCGGCTCGTGAGCTACCTTTCGACAATGGCGGAGACACACAAACGGTATGTATTCTATCAAATGTGAGCACTGTGATGGCCTGATTAAACCTCGGAACAGTTCGATGTCACTTTGGCCAACGCGAGTCCAGGTGCCACACCTCCCCGAGAAGGTGCGCGAGGCCCACGGGTCCATAAAGTCACATTGACGAAGGTCGCGACCATAAATCCCGAGTGAGCCTTACCTGTCCGACTATCGACACCCACTGACGTAAAAACATAGGGTCTTGCATCGATTCCTCGAAGGAAAACAGTCTATAGACAATGTCATACTTACCGCTATCACAGTGCGTCTCTTTTCCTCGTCGTGATCGATATTCTGATCATTGTTTCAGGCACTGAATGTCGTGGTTCGTATGGAACCAACCAGTCGATATCCGTTCAATGTCCGTTCCTTCTTCACGGACCATGAAACGCAGGATATCGGTGCAGGCATTCACCTGTGGCGAGGGTACTTCCAATCGGTTCGGCCCGCCATTGGGAGGATGCTGATCAACTTAGACATCAGCACCGCCGCAATGTATCAGCCTGGTCCCCTGATCAACCTCTGCCTGAGGTTCCTCAACAGGGACCCATCTCAACCACAGATTCTTTCGCAGGCCCACGGTTTCCCTGAACGCGAGCGGATTCGTCTTCAAAGACATATCCAGGGTATCCGAATCACTACGGATGGCGGAGGACAGCAAGGTGCTTCTCGAGTACCACGCGCCGTGAAGAAGATCACAGGACCTGGTGCCGATGCTTTGTCGTTTACAACGCGCGATGGTGACTCACTGACGGTCTCACAATACTTTCAACGAACGTATAATCGTCCCTTGAGGTACCCGAAACTTCCTTGTGTCGAGGTAAGAGCATCATTGTGTTGTATCGTCATTATTTTTGGAGATATGGACGATTTTACAGGTTGGGAATGGCGCCCTCATTCCTCTCGAGGTGTGCGTGGTGCCGCCAGGTCAAATCATGAAGCGTCAGGTTCCGCACGAGTTGACGTCCAGGGTTCTCGAGTTCGCCACCAAGGTTCCAAGTGAACGTCTTGCTAGTATTCGAAATGGGCTCGGGGTTTTGGCTTATGGCCAGTCTGAATATGTTCGCGTAAGTGGGACCAAATATAGATACGATATGTGCTAAGTATTTTCATAGCAATTTGGTATGCACGTCAAAGAAACCGGTGGGCCACTTCTGGTCAATGCTCGGGTGCTACAACCTCCCACCCTGAAGTATAACGGAAGACAGCCAACCATCGTACGTGATATTTATCATACTTTCATAATTCACTATCTGATGGAATAATAGACACCAAAAGACGGCTCCTGGAATATGTGAGCTTGGTGAACTCTTCCATGTAGCAATTGTCTAACATCCCGATAACTAGGATTGAGAAACAGTTCTACAAAGCGAGCAAGATCGAACGCTGGGCTGTGGTCATTTATGAGCGGCAGCAACGATTCAATCCTAATACTGCGAATGAGATGGTAGAAGGCCTGACAAGCGCATGCCGCGCAGTTGGTACGTTATCCTGCTCTTCCCTCGTTCTGAGCACTAACACATGTCCCGCAGGAATTACGGTAGCTGAAAGGCCTGCCATTTTCTGGGAGAATCCGCAGGGAAATATTGCTTCGGTATGCACAGCCTGGTGTCATCTTACAGACCGAAAAGGCTGACTTCGGATTCTCAGCAACTGCGTGCGATTGGGACAACCTGTCAACAACAGAAGGGGGGCCTCCCTAATCTGCTTGTCGTCATCCTTCCGGATAATGCGACTGATCTTTATGTCGCCGTGAAGCAGTATGTATCTTGACTCCTTTGATTCATAAGTCGGATTATTGAACCGTCTGTTGCAGTTTCGGAGATATCACAGTATGTAAATCCTATTTAACGCGGGATTGTTACCGATTAATTTGGCCAGGCTGGTGTTGCTACTCAATGTATGCAAGCCAAGAAGTGTTTCCGTGCGAAACCGCAATACTTTGCGAACGTCTGTCTCAAGTGCGTTCTTCAATGATCACGANCATCCTCTGCCAGTGGTTCTCATCCGCGCTTCCCTTATCTAGGATTAATGTCAAGCTTGGAGGTGTCAATACCGTGCCTGATCCCCGGTCGGTGCAGATTCTAACAGACCCCCATAACCCGACAATCGTCATGGGTGTACGTCATTCCGATTTTTCTCCGGGCGCTGTCATTCATGGTACCTTTCCAGGCTGACGTTATCCACCCTGCGCCTGGCTCGCTGGACCGCCCATCTTTCACGTCCCTGGTCGCGAATGTGGACTCCGATACGGCAAAATACATCGCAGACTGCCGTGTACAGACCTCAAGGCAGGAAATGATTGATGATCTGGAGCCTATGGCACAAGTATGTTCTTGCTTTCCTGCCTTATACCAATACCAATTTCAACTCTTTTGTGCAGAACATGCTCGAGATGTATATCAGGTATCGACGGAACGTCGAGAAGAAGGCCAACCCCAATCCCAGTAGAATTATATTTTACAGAGGTCAGTGTGATTCTATCACCATTATCTTCTCTAACAGTTCGCGCAGATGGTGTTTCTGAGGGTCAATTCAGCCAGGTTTTGGACACAGGTGAGCCCCTACATCATGCCGCATCTTTCATCAAATGGTAACACTTCCGTTATCCAGAACTTCCGCGGATCCAGAGTACGCAGACTCAGTTCCCACTAGCGTGCTTTGACGCAAACACTGACTCGTTCTGTAACAGAGGCGTGCGATAATCTCAAAATTAATCCCAAGATTACTGTGATTGTCGTCGGGAAGAGGCACCATGTCCGCTTCTTCCCCCGTAACGATGCCGAAGGAGACCGCAAGAGCCACAACTGTTTTGCGGGCACAGTGATTGACCGGGATATCGTCCATCCCACCGAGACCGATTTCTACTTGCAGTCTCATGGCGGAATTCTGGGCACATCACGACCCGCGCACTACAGTGTGTTGCACGACGACTATGGTTTCAGGTATGTTACTCTTGTCACGGACCCCTCTGAATACCGAATTAATGTCGTCAAATCCTCTAAGCGCCGATGCAATTCAATCACTGTCGTTCGCGTTGTGTCACGTATATGCACGGAGCACACGTTCGGTTTCGATTCCGGCCCCAGTCTACTGTTGGTGGCATCACTTCAGGTTTACTTCCGTCTACTCACCCTCGTCTTCTCGCAGATGCGGACATTGTTTGTAGCCGGGCCAAAATTCATTACGACCCAAACTCGAACCTTGACCTGAGCGAGACGGGCACATTTGCAGGATCCACTCAAGCGGGTAACCAGCTTCAGGCATTCCAGCAAGGTTTCCGGCCTTTGCATAACAATATGCGCTTCGTCATGTATTTTTCTTGAGACTTCCCGAGTTCTTTCACCATTTGTATGATTAATTGCACATCTGTCGTTGCTCCTGTTCAGTAGTGATTGTCTACAGTAGCAATGCTTGTGTTCTGTCTGTTGACTTCGAGTGTGTTCCCTCCAATGTACCAATATCGAATGCGGCGCTTATATTGAAGATCATTTTTTCCCGCCCCGTCCAAAAATGGCAGTCACCCTGGAAATACCGAAGTGCAGAACCACATCAACAGCAGTGCGCACCCAGTGCAGCCTCGAGGTAACCTGCAGGAATATCGTTCACATTGCATATCCGTCGCATACACAGCGTACTCAATGTCCGGAGAAACTTCTGTGAGGTCCGGAGAAGTAACATGTGGGTACAAATACTGTACAAATGCGCGCGATCCCATCCCCACCACTAAAGCAGGATGTTTACATTGTTTGTCCAGGCCTTCGTGTATAACTCGTGTCTTCCACGACACACCAAACGCCCAATGAATTGCCTCAGGGGTTGGTATTCTCCCTCAACGAGGCCAAGGCGCTCTCTTTGCTCGGAAAGAGGGAGTCCGCAGATCTATCCAGGGCTTGCCCTGCAGTGCCATTCCTCTGACGCCAACACTGCTCACTTCTTCACTTCTTCGTTCCGTTTTGGCCTCGGGATGTGCACGATCCTGCATTTGCAAAGTTATTAAATGTCGTCCCGGTGAACGGAACGCTTAGAACCACGTAAATTTCCCCTGATTTATCCAACTCGTTATAAGTATCCAGTGCTTGGGCCCGTTCAGTCCACATAAATATCGCCACCAACTCAGGCACTCTCAACTGTGGCCCCACGGTCCCTTCACTCCTTACAATCATCATGTCAGACTCTCACCACACTCGACGAACGGTACCCCGGAGAAAACCAGCACCCGTATACGTGGCGTCCCCGCCTCCCCGAACATCATCACTTCCAGTTCACGAAAGAAGACACAAGAGAACGCAGTCACTCCCCACCATGAGTGTTCACAAACAGCTTCCCCCAGTGCGTTCATATCATATCCCTATCAGAGTATAAGTTGACGTACACCTACACGCCTCGTTCCGCAGCTACCCCCAAACGCCAACTCAGACACTGAGACAGACAGCGAATGTAGTTCACGAGAGAGCCCACGAGACGCAAATTTGAGCATCACTCCTGCCCCCCTTCCTCAAGGTCCTCGTCCTCGCCGTGTGTCGACATCACCATACTGCAACCGGTTGTCCACTGTCCGAGAGTCTGCGAGTGAAGCCATCTTAGACGACGCAAACCGACCACAGGTATGAAATTTCATTATACAACGGAAGCACGGCGATCTGAACCCCATTGTTAGCCCGATGTCGCGAATCCTTCCCCAAGGGGGCGGCACCGCAAGGCGAGAGCTGGTCGTTCATCTCGCCTTCGTAGGTCAAAAACCTTACCACCAACCCCACATTCCCAGCATGGTTGTGATAATACTCAGATGACCCCGAAGCGGCAGGTGGGCTCGACATCTGGCTCTTCTACCTTCCGCGCGACAAGACTGACAAGCCCAAGATCAATCGATACGCACCAACTCCCCAGTCCTCCCCGGTCTCACCGCATGCAACTCAGCCCCACGTGCGAAAAACAGCCGAACAGTCAACCTGCCCGCAGGATCGTGAAACGTCTCACCACGTTGTGAGTGTTTCTCATGTTGCCTAGCCACCGAGCCTTCTTAACACCTCTCCTCAAATGTCATAGCGCGCTGCCCAACATTCTCTCTGCAAAAGTGCAGTCCTCAAGCAGACGACTCCACCAACTTTTCCAGTAGTTCCACGGTCAACGTCGCCAGTTTCAGACGATGACCAAGCCACTATTGTTAACGATACGCCTAGGATACCCAAGGAGTTCGAAGAGTTCGGCCGAAAGGGTCCCGCTTCATCAACCAAAAACGTTGCTGCTTCCCCTTCTTCCAAAGGGGCGTGGAGAAAACTGAAGCTCATCGGGAGAGCCCTACGGCATGGAATATCTCGAGTATTTGCGATGTCTCACACCATTAATTATTGATTGAACCGACAGCTACATATACCCGTGCTTGGATATCTTTATATTGGCCGTAGTGTACAGCTTTATTTTTGTTGTTGTTGTAAGTCGTATTGCGGTGGATTTGCGCCTATGCCAGAGTGGAAAGAGTAAAGCGATTTAATGCTCGTCTTGTGCTGACATGTATTACCATGTAGTCTTTTCATGCTAATTTGACTTTGAGGTTATTACCGAGGAAGAGAAGTGCTTGAAATTGAGAAATAAGAGAGGTCACCGGTGTGGTGCCGTGGAACATGGTGGTTGATGGAGAAGAGCGCGGAGGGGCAAGACGCGACAGAGGAGTCGAACGTCAGCACGGACACGATTCTTCCCATCTTGTTCTCTCCTCCTCCTCATTCTTCCGGATCCAGCCATGAGTCTATGCTAGAGAGCAGGCTCTCCGTCTTCATCGCCTTAATTCTCTTCGTTCATTCTGCTCTATCTACTCACAATTATATCCCTCCCGATACTACTCAAGTTTATCAGGCCGCTAGCTTGCACTCCGACGGACTCCAGCCCATACTAATGACCCCTCCTGCCACGAACGATCACCAGCGTCCCTCTGGGCGTGAGATCTTCGAGGCCAGTCTATCGGGTGCACAGAATCGTCCATTCATCCCTCCATTAAAATCAGACCCGCCCCCATTTCAACCACTACCTCATAATCTTGTCGAGTTCCGTCGACGAGAAGCCGCGGAGGACAGGGAACGCAGGCTACGTCAACTATGGATGAAACTACCAAAACGGACACATCAGGGCCACGGGGAGGATGACGAAGAGGTAGCGAAGGAGTACCCTGTGCGGAGCGACTCCTCGCTGACGTTGGAGAGTGCGACAAAACTGAAGGAAATGTATGAGGACGAGTTGCTAGGTCGATGTGGGGGACATACGTCAGGTTTCACTCGACGTCACATAGGTTGGAAAGAGTTTCAGAAGTATGCAGAGGCAAAGGAAGCAGGTGTGCACGTTTTCAGAATCTCATTTTGGTCAACAATTGAGTCCCCTTGTAACTTTGTCTAGAACTGTGGCATATTTTCCACGATGAACTTGATCTCGATGAGAACGGTCACCTCGATGCAGAGGAGTTGGCCGATGCGTTGCTCAAAGCAGGTGAAGTCCCTGACTGTGAGGTTTCCTACCTCTAAGCTGCTAACATGGAATTTGGAATGACACAGGCATCGAGCTTTCACCTTCGACCATGGCCGAATTTATGACGTTCTTGACATCATCACCTCATTCCCATGCTATTAATTTCCAGGAGTTCAGAGATTTTCTATTACTACTACCCCGCAAGGCCTCTCCTGCCGAGATCTTTCGGTATTATGAAGTAAAGAAATTCATGGGGGATGATGGAAGAGGTGCGGCACGAGTTAACATGGAAGGTCAGCATCCGTTCGCGTCCGCGAAGAGCCAATCAACTAACATTAATTATACACCATCCAGGAGACGTAACTTTGAGTGCTGAAGACATGTCATTGAACCGCCCTGCACACCAGGTACCAAAGGAGGACGTCGTTGAGGAATCTGGTTACGACCCAGATGACTACGACGAAGAGTACCTCGATGATTACTTGGATGATTGGCTAGAGCGGGAAGAGCAAGAAGCTCATCATGGCTGGTTAGAAGGGAGTCTGGCAGTGAAGTTTCTGTTGGCAGGAGGTGTTGCTGGCGCTGGTGAGGCCTTCACATATCTCAATTCTCTCCGAGGGAACATCTCTCACGTATTGTCGCAGTCTCCAGGACGTGTACCGCACCATTTGACCGCCTCAAGATCTTCTTGATAACCCGACCACCCGATCTTGGCGGCACGTCGCTCGGGCCGGCAGCTCCTGTCCGTGGCTTCAAAGCCATGACTGGGGCTGTCGCCCGAATATATGCTGAAGGAGGCGTACTTGGGTTTTGGACTGGCAATGGTCTCTCTGTCGCAAAAATCTTACCAGAGTCGGCTATAAAATTCTTATCTTATGAATCCTCTGTCAGTATCATCCTATTTTGATCCTCGCTCTTCAATTCTCTTGTTCCGACCCAAATTGGCCTCCCCATGTCACCGTCTCGGACTTTGTAGAAACGGATGTTCGCCAAATATTGGGATGGCGTGAGCGATCCCAGGGACATCAGCGGGGTCAGCAGGTTTTTATCTGGTGGAATTGGTGGTATCACCAGTCAGCTTAGTACGTGCTTTTGAATGTCCGTTCCCTCACGCACTCAACAGTGTTTCAGGTATCTATCCTATAGAGACATTGAAGGCTCGTCACTCAATACGTCATTGTTGTATGTGCATGATAATGACTAACGAGATGCATAGACTCAAATGATGAGTAGTGCGGGTTCACGACATAGCCTATCTGCTGCTGCTCGCAATCTGTGGCAGGCTGGCGGACCGCGAAGGTTCTACCGGGGACTTACGGTAAGTCTGCGAATTTATGGCGTACTTGATTCCGCTCCTCACCTGGCGTAGATTGGTTTGTTCGGTGTCTTTCCGTGAGTACCTTCTGGATTATTGTGATGATATCATGATTCTGACCTCGACTAGATATTCTGCTATCGACATGAGTACTTTTGAGGCTTTGAAGCTTGCATACTTGAGATCCACTGGGAAAGACGAACCTGGAGTCTTGGCCTTACTTGCATTCGGGAGTGTCTCTGGAAGCGTCGGCGCCACTAGCGTTTACCCACTGAATCTCGTCCGAACACGTTTGCAAGCTTCTGGTTCATCAGGCCACCCACAACGATATACCGGTTTCTTGGATGTTGTGCAGCAGACATACCGTCGCGACGGCTGGCGTGGTTTTTATCGCGGATTACTTCCAACATTAGCCAAGGTGGGCTTTATGTCTTCGTACGTTGGTGTATGTTCCTCAGATCGTCACAGGTCGTACCAGCGGTATCAATATCTTATGTTGTATATGAATCGAGCAAACAGAAGTAAGTCTTGATCTATTCCCCTGAACGACGTTAGCTGAACTCACGGTCTTCCGTCAACTAGGTTGGGTGTCTAATTGCTCTTTCTTGCTTTCATGTTACCCGCGCTACATAGAACATATCCCATTTTACACAAGTCTAAGCTTATCTCACCTCATTGTATCCTTTATTGCTTTGTCCTACATCGTTTACACAACCACCCTAATTGCATTTGGATGATTGGAAGCGATTCGAAATAGTGCGCCGCGGTGGCTGGTGCGATGACGCAACCCCTGCATCTCCGATCGGTTGAGTCTGAACGAATCTACCACCGTCCTCGGGCTCGGCGGAACCTCTCATTGAAGTCGCGCGTCGAGTCGTCTTCGTTGTGCGAGCTTGCTTGAACTATTTCAATGGATTACAGACCTCGATATGCACAACCTTTTACTTTGGCAGAAGCCGTCGGGATGGACGTACCAATTATTACGGAAGGTTCTCAGGCCTATTCGTATTCCATGTTCACTCCTCCAATAAAAGAACTTTTGTAGAAATCGCCCGGCTTCAAAACTCATTAGAGCATTTGAAGAGAACCCAAAGTGATCTACAAGAAGCGATTTCGAGCTCCCCCGATCCCGTGCTTTCCGAAGCACTTGACGAGAATAACGAGGTTATGTGAGTGCCTTCAAGTCCAAGGCTGACTTCTCCGCAAATCTCAGGGGTCGGAAGGCTGACGTGCGGTATAGAGGGTCTCAGGAGGAACGGATAGGCATATTGAAAATGGCATTATCAGAGAAGGGTATTCACTTCAATAGCCATTATGATCCTCGCGATCCTGCACGCTCGGAGTCCTCTCCCAACGAGGATCCTGGAAGGGGTGCCACGAATCGAGATCAAGATGATGGAGGTATCGATTTGTGAATCGTTTCTACCATACTACCGTACCACATACACATTCGAATGATGACCTGTATAACAACCAATTGCAAGGCTATGGAAGAGGGTGCACAAACTCCCAAGGCACAAAATACAGGCAGGTCTATTGCCGACAATCAATCCGACGGGGTAATTACAATTCATAGCGTTCGTGGCGTCCGATCTATCTCTGGATCGAACTTGAACGTCAACTTTGTTCTTGATATGTCGAACTCCACTACATATAAAGCCCCACTATAATGGAGAGTCCCTCGTTCTCCTCTTATCCTTACAGTCATGCCGGTGGATCTTTTCTCTGTCTTGCTCGCCATCCCTCGTAACCCTGTCACGGCTGTTGGGGTTCCGTTTGTATTTGGCATGCTAAGTGGATCGCCAACCAAAAATATCATTCGGGGACAATGGTACAACGTGAGCTCTTCCACGGAAACGACACTAATAATTTGTAGTCTGACCCCTGTACGAATCACAGAGCCTATACTTCCCACCTGGAAGACCACCAGCCCAGGCTTTCCCCATCGTCTGGTCTACCCTTTACATTGGTCAGGGAACCTTGTTTTCTCGATATTTACAAGATTCTGATACCATATAATTGGGAAGCAATGGGATACGCTTCCCATCTGGCTGTGAAAGCATATGACACCACAAATTCAACTTCCGAAATGTCAGTACTTACTTAACCTTGAGCTTTGAGTCAATGCAATCTCATCGCCTTTGCCGCACTTGGTCTCCCTAGAGCTGCACTTTCGACAGGCCTGAAGTTGTACTACGTCCAGCTTGGGCTGAACTTTGCTTGGACAACTCTGTTCTTCGTGAAGAAGAAGGTATGTTACGATATATGCGATGCTAAATCCACCATTTTTGACATTCCCTCAGATTGGGATCACTCTTATTGATAGTCTACTTATCACTACAACCTCGTGTTGCATGACAGTATGTGCAAACTTCTTTATCGTTCGGTTCTCATGATTCAAGTCTCGCTGTTTAAGGCTCTACTTCACAAGCCCACCGATGGAAGCACAACAATACTTCTCGCACCGTACTGTGCATGGCTTATGTTTGCCACCTACATAAACGGCGGCATCTGGTGGTTAAACAGAGGTCGCAAATTGGACAAGCGAGATTGAAAAGTCGTCATTTTCCCCCTGTCCACGGGGGTATATTCTACGATGAACTAGTGTTACATGATCGAATGAGAGCTATTGTTCTGGTCAGAGTCATGTTCATTCCGTGCCAATCCAGGGATTCATTGATGGAATCAGAGGTAATGTTCAGATATGTTTTCTGGTCTATCGTCGACGTCGTGTGCGAGCCTTACTAGCTGTTGCTTCCACGACCTATGATGACCGTGTTGCACATTGAGTGTCCTGCATTTCGCGTCATCAGAAGTTTACCTTTGGTTCTGCTTCTGCGGCCCGCTTCGCCTCTTGTCGACTTCGCGTATAGGTCCTCTAAGTTGTGGTCAGAGGGTCCAGTGAATGAATGACAACCGGTCAGTAAAATACATACCAGTCTTTTGGTGGGACGGTTTTCAACTTCAAGCGGTGGAGTAACTGGTTTGGTTTTTCTGGTGACTTCAAGTGGTGTCCCTGGAGAACTGAAGATGGGGTCAAAGTCCTCGATCTCGTCACTGCATTTCCGAGAAAGCTTGGTAAATCTATTCTCAACCCTTTCTTCTGTGGCAGAAAGAATGGTTTCTGGCGTTGAAACAATTTGCGGCCTCGGAGCAGTGGCTTGTTCTCCCGACGTATGAGGCGTTCTGTGAGAGCCAGGCGACTTTGAGCAAGGTTCTTGAACGATTTGACCGGAAGGTGCAACGGTAGCCAACGGAACAGGATCGAGTGAAACTTCTGGGGTCTTGAGCATCCTGGATGTCAGAAAGGGATTATCACACGCAGAAAGATGTACTACAGGTAGCTGTGAAGTTCCAGTAGTCGCCGCTCCAGGTGCCGCTGGATGGGGAGGACTGCTACCATCAGATGAGGTCCAGTTCAGAGGATTAATCAAGGAACGGTTGTCCTGTCCAGCTACAACTTGCGTCTTTGCCTTAGACTTGAGATGTCTGGCCAACGTAGACTCGAGAAGCGTGATCTTGGAACGAAGTTCGGCGATGGTATTATCTCTCTGGGAGTGGAAAATGCCAGATCTGATCAGAAGAGAACGAGCAAAGCCTACCCGTCGTAGCTCGTTCCCTTTCGCCACCATTTCTTGTTCTTGAATTGACTGTGACGTCTGGATTAAATTGTTGACGAATCCCTTCTCATGCTCGTTCTGTAAAGTTTAATCAGCGGGTAATGATAAGTCACCAGCCCTCCTTCCGTACCAAATCGCCACTTTTGTAGCGAATGGCAATTGTACTTGCTCGATTCGTGAGCTCGATGTTCTGTAATTGTAGTTCCTTGAATGAGTTGTTCAAGGCATCGAACTCGCCTTGAATTCCTTGAGGCGCGTTCTTGGACGTCTGCAACTCATCCTCGAGTCTGGAAATTTCCCCCAACGCATTCTCTAATTGAGCCTGAATTGCATTTGCTGAGACCTTGGATTCCGAAAAGTCGGATTCGACTTGAGCCACACGCTTTTCCTTGAGCTCAAGCTGGGAGCGGAAATTCTCCTCTTGCCTACAAAAGCGTTCTTCCGATTCCTTCTGAATCGTAGCATTCTTGTCCTTTTGCTCTTGAAGAGAGAAACCGAGTTCCTGCATTTTAGCCTCCATCGAAGACTTACGCTCTTCAAGGAGGGCAATCTCGCAAGCGTACTTGCCAGCGACGCTCTCCACTTCTCTCTGAAGGAACCATGAGTGTTGAATGTCACGAGGAAATAGCGGGCAGAGTTTACCGTGACCCGAGATTCAGTTTCAATTAAACGTTCCTTCACACACGGGCATGAGGTCATTCTGAGTTTGTTGCAGCGTATTAAAACTAGACATACCTGTAGATCGCCAAGTGACTCTTTCGTAAGCCTCAAGGTAATGGATTGATCTTCAAATCTCTCTTCCAAGACCTAGTGACCATGTGGGCACCGAAGTCTCGGACACGACCTCTCGCACCTTATAGCGCACTTCTTCCTGATGGAGCCTTTGTGTCCCTGAGTGAGTGCCACAAGACTGGCAGTATAAATAGCGGAGCACACACCTGCTGATCCCACCACTGACTTTGTCGCGAAGCTCTTGGACTTCCTGTCCTGCGTCTTTCAACTTCGACTTGAAGTCTTCCGCGTCCTTGCGTTGACGGTTGGCTTCCCTTTCGTGGGCTTCACTTTGTGCCTTGCAGGCAAAGAGGTCCTCTCGAAGTCTCTGGATCTCGACTTGTTGCGTCTCAACGATCTCTTCCTTCTGGACTAGCCTGTGGAAAATAAGGCGACGTGGATGTACTGCATCAGAGAATGCATTCATTGACTCCCCTTGCACTCAGCTCAACCACACGATCTTTGCTGTCGGAAAGGGAAAGTTGAAGGGCCTGAACCTGTGCTTCTGCCTTCGCTGCTTCCAGCTTCGTTGCGTCAAACCTAGAAATACTCAGTAACCACAAAATCCCGATCATCTCAACACACCTAGCCTTGACGCCTTTAATATCCTCGATATATGCGTCACGCTCTTCAAGTGTGGCTCGCAATTTTGCACACCTGAAGGATAACACGGCGAGCTTCAGTCAAAGGTGCCATTGTACAGACACTACTTGCTCTTGTTGATAGTTTCTCAACGCATCTATCTCTGCGCCTTTGAATGCGATTGTTTTATTCAAAGTATCCACCCTGAGACAAACGGATCAGGTGAGCCGTCGGTCATGCTCAGGCAAGATCTGACCGTTCATTTGAGATAGATAGTTTGACTTGTAGATCAGAGGAAAGGCTGAGCATCTCGTGTAGCTCTTCCTGCTGCCTCTTGATCTGACCCGCAAGCACATTCACCTGCTCCGCTGGAAGAGAGAAAGCTGAAAGGGAGATTATACAACTTGGGCTCAATGACGTACTTGCTTCTCCGAGCCGGGTATTCGAAAGGCGGAGTGCATCTCTATCTGCACTCTGAGCCTGTTCCAGATTGGCAACTCGCGCCTTTGAATCGATGAGTTCCACACCGAGATCCTTCAGTTTGTCGCGAAGGAGGTCAGACACATGCAATGCTACAAAGTTATTGCAAAAAGACGTCAGAGGTGTCAAAGAGAGAACATTCGCAGTGGTGAGTACCATCAGCGTAGTCTGTTTGTAATTCGTTGATAGAACTCCGAAATTCGGCCGCCTGATGCAATTCTCCGTCGCTGCCTATCAAGGGTTCAATGCCTAATAGAGTGTCCTCAATATGGACACTTGTCGATATCAAAGCGTGGACAGACCTGTTAGGGTGTCCTTGACAATTTGGCGAAGCTCTGCCACGTTCGTCAACGATGACTTGATCTCGGTAGCTGAGGCGAATGACTCCATTGACTGAGCCTTCAGAGCCTCCGCGGAAGCACGCAGGGATTCCAATCTGTGAACCCACGTAGGAATGAAAAGTGATGTATACGTTGAAGAAAGCGAGACAACGCATACCCTTTTGAGGCAGTTTCCAGGCTCTTCTTGGCTGCATCTTTGACAGCATTAAGGCGCTGCAAAATGGCTCCTTTCTCGTCCTTCACAGACTCCAACTGAGATCGCAACGTCTCAATTTCCCTGCGCTAAGAAAGAACAACAGAAAATGCTTTGAGACATGTTACAAATCACACCGAGCGGCTTTCTCATACCTGATCCTCAACGGTTGCTTTGGCATTTCGTAAATCATTCGCTCCACGCATCATGATCGAAGAGATATCATCCTCAGGGCCACCCCGAATCGGAGATGATTCACTCTGTCGACTATATGCTGAGCGATCCTCTGGCGCTCGCGATTCGGATCGCCTTGAGGGTGTTGACTGGTAAAAGTTCGGTTGCTCATAGTGCCCGAAAAGCAGGCTGCGAGGTTTCGAGGAAATCGACACCTGTGGGGTAACAGGGCGTAGTCCGAGCCCTTGCTGCGCGACCATCCTCAGGCCAATGTCGGGGGCAGTCGTCTCAACTGCGGAAGTGCGTGTATGCGTGCTGAAATCATGCCCGTCCTCTTCTCGAAGCCTTCCGGGCCCCGGGTACATTTCAGGACTCGAATTGAGCAGCTTGGATTCCATGATGAGGCGCGACCTCCGTGTCCCGGAGCTACCAGTAGAAGCCAGCTGTCGGATAATACCACCGCCTTCACCACCATTTGAGGGTGTTTGGCTTCTCTCGTGTTCCTGTCCTAGACCGAACATGCGTGAAGAGGCTGTTTTGAGGGCCTGCGGACGAGTGCCAAGCATTGGACTATTCGTCCGGTTCTGACGTTCGCGGGTCAAAGAGAACCGAGGTTGGCGATCAGGGTACTGTTCATGAGTTCCAGGCCAGGAGGGATCCTCGTTTGCAGTGCTCCCCATGTCTATGAAGGATTCAGGGTGAGAGAACTGAGATTGTATGCAAGGGCACCACCGGCGGAGCGAAACAGCACAGGTGCCCAAAACGCGGTAACGTGACCGTGTTTCTGTCAAGTCTCACACACGCGAAGTGCATGGTGCAAAAACTCTCTTTTATTATTTCCTCGGCAAATGTTGCCAAAGACATCGCCAAGTTCGAATGAAACAAACAATGTACTTGGACTGTGCATGAAATGTGTGAATGTGCAAACAGGACCCACTTTGTGGGGTGAAAATATCGGAACATATGAAAAGGATAAATAAAAGCAAAAGAGCACAGCGCGAACGATGGCGACTTGTGGATTAGGGATATATGCAAAAATGCCAGAATGGTATATGGTCGTAAAATATCGTGAGGAGTTGTCGATGAACTGGATGAAGTGATGGATGGAGGTGGCGCAGTGGTGATTGTGGCGAAAGCAAAATGCAGGGAATGTCGAGGTGTAAGAATTGAATGCGTAACGTGAGTGTAGAATGTTAAAAACCTTCCGAAAAGTGAACGATGACAACCCAATTAACGTAATGTCGTAAGCAGTGGTAAAATATGTTGAACCCAAGGTGGAGAAAAAGTTGACAGACGTAGATCCCCCTTGCTATAGCGGAAGGCTCTCGTTCTTTTCTCGTATTAGGACCTCGAGTTCCTTCTTGACCGCTTCCCGTGCCCTCGCTCGAGAAGGTAACGTTATCTTGGCACGCCACTCTGTCACCCAACCCCAACGCGATTCCCGCTCTCCTGCCATTTCCATTACAACCTCTCTCGAAACATCTGGAGTAGGGTGTGCAGATGACGAAATCCAAAGTCGTAGATAATCTCTTCCGAGGATGGGTGCGAGCGACAAAAACGACAGGAAGACCAATTTCAATATAATTTCTGGTGACGCCAACACCGACTGGACGGTTTGTGGAGTCGGTGAAGGTGTTGATGCAACTGTCTGCAGAATATCTCCAATCTGACAGGTGACGGCAGTCCATGGTAGGGTGCCAATGAAGGCCCCCAGGAAACAATCGGCGAGCGAAACCCCGCAGACTCCACAGGCGATGTTGATTCCAGACCAGGGGATGATCCCAATGAGGCGTAGGATGGACAAACGGACCCAAGCAGGAGACGTATTCTTGCTTTTGGTGCTTGGGTCGTCTTGACTGTTTCCACCTTCCAGAGCACTCCTTGTTAATGCAAGCGCGCGTGGGAATACGCTGACGAGGAATGGTGCCAGCGGGGCTGCCAACAAACTCGCGAAAACGGAGCCCACTGTCGTCAGTGTCGTCAACAATAGGGTGGCATACGCTGGGGAAAAGAGCGCTCCGGCCAAGACATTCTGCCGAGAGAAGTCAGAGAAGGATCAGAAGAAGGCAGGGAAAATGAGGCTGACCCAAATGACGCTCCCTGGTATCGACCATGCATGTTTCCAAACCGCCGTGACTGCCATTACGCCTATTACATGGGCCATAGGACCAGGTCCGCTTTGTGAGTACCCATGAAGTTCTCGACCCAACTGTGCGAGGTCTGTGAGATTCCTCGGCCAAGCCATGGTTATCGGGAGGGTTGAAATGCAAAACAAGACCAACGCTGCCGATAGAGGCAAGAGAAGGATGACGAAGAACACGGGAGCATGGGCCTTCATTCGCAGTGAAGAGGTGAGATACGCGGTCACGCGACACTGGAGGGGGGACTCACCGAAGGTGCATGGAGCCACCGCGATCTACTTTTAACGGGGTGCTTCTCCAGCGGGGAATCTGCGAAGTATGCCTGCGTTGGAGAGGATATAGGAAGAATCGTGTCATCCGAACTTGTGCTTGCGCGGCTCAATCGTGGGGAGCGATGGGGTTGTTGGGAGGATAGCTTCGACGTGTGCGGAGTGGAGCAGCTGGAAACATCGAGAGACCAATAGAGAGAACATGGACTCTGAGGGCTGTTTCTCCGAGGTTGTAGGGATGTCCAAGGATAGGGATGGAGAAGATTTCTCTGGGGTTGGAGTATTTACTCTCGGGGGAGTGTGAGAAGATGTAGGGGAGGAAAGGGACATATCAAGTGATGAATTTGATCTTTTTCTGGAACCGCAGGTGGTCAGGGTAAGAGCAGGCCGTACGTTTGTGGAAGATGCGCGCAGTCGATTGTGAGGGGGAGCCAAATTGTCCATCATACGGGCGCAGCGATGAAGGACGGTTGAAAAGAGAGGCTGCAACGGACCATTTTCAAAGGCGGAACGCGAGTCGCTACTGGCTCGTAATGCGGCTTATGTAACTATGATGTGTAACCCTCGGTAAGCGTAATCCTTGATCGAAAAGACTCGCAACTCCTTTTGCCGCCCTCCCACCACACGGCCCGACCTCCTTCAGCCACACATCAGCCCCTCGCCTGCTCACACATCCCTTCGGCACTCTCGGCACTTCCGGCTCGCTTCGTCAGCCAGTCATATCCTCTGCGTACATCGCATCACGCATCGGCATTTCCAGCCATGCCCACGCTCCACCCGTCCATCGCTCGTCTCATTCACGGTTTGTGATTCAGTTCTCCCGATCCTCCCCGGGCTCATTCAGACAATCCTGAGACAAACATTCGCTCAGGATTCTATTCAGGGCACTCGCCGAGGCTGTTATCTTCGTCATCGATGGTCTCGTGTGCAGTCCTTGTCCGACACTCTGACAGTCTCTGACTCGACAAGCCGGGACTCGGATCCTTGGACACACAAGCGCACATCACTTCACAAGAGGACGTGCCCAGCTTCTATGAATTTACCGGTGTCGCCGAATGGCTGTTGCTGCCCAATCCGGACGGTCATACGTGACTTCTAAACAATTAGAGAACTCGCACATATCCCGCGCTGGTTCCAGGACGGTACATTCCCAATGTTCCCAGTATCACCGCTGTAACCAGGAGGTATCAACTTCGGGATCCATCTTTTGATGAAGGACCCGCCAAATGGCCCGGTGATTGCTAATCGAGGTAGAGCATAGTACATTTGGATGCATAACGTCATGGGTCGGATGTATCGAATAGACAGGCCTGCTCTGGATAATCGTATAGAGTGGGAACCATAAGAGCCAAACTGGAGAGGAAAAGGTTTAATGTGCCCTCCTGCTCTCCTGGATGATAGTGCCGAGCTCCTCAAGCTTGCGCTTTGAGCGGAGGAGAGTGCCCAACTGTAAGACGAGAAGAAAGCAATAAACGTCTGCTCCACAATGAAACCATGTCAGAATTGAATGAGACGCACCCGCTTCTTGGTGAGCTTCCTGGCCTTCTTATCCTGGTGAAATTGTAAGGACAGGAAAAATCAAGGTGCATGCAAGTAAAACGAACCTTGGAGTTCCTCAACAACTCCATGACTCTGCGCTCATACGGAGAGAATCCAACAACCTCCCTCACTACTGAGCGGACGAATTTTGTTCGTGCTGACTGGATGCCCTTTCGGTGGGATGGGCGGACGGTCTTGGGGATGGCGGTGGTGGGGCGGCCCTTGTTAAGACCACGGCGGAGATCTACAATATCCGAAGAACTGTGAGCATTACTGGGGCTACTGATGCACAGAATTGCTGACTAGAGCGGGCCATTTTCTTGCGTTTTGACGGTCGTTGTTGCTGGCGATGTTGAGGGAGGATGGAGAGATTATTAGATGGCACGTGATGAACGTAGTGGCTTAGGACTGTACAGTTGTCGATCAGAGTTTAAGCGCTGACCAGACTCCCACTTAGCCCAGGTTCTTTGACACAGGAGACTTTCCATAAATGGTATGCGACGTTAAAGAGTGTACAACTCCAGTCTCAAAGTCGGGTTCAAGTTCAAATTCGATTGTACCATCAAGCATTCGGGGTGAAGTAAAGATATAGCTAGTAGTAAACAAAGGTATATAGACGTCATCTAGCAAACTTGGGCTGTCGCTGCTGGTGTATGAGTCCACTGTGGCATCACACTGACTTTCGAGCTAGTTCTATCGGATAATTTCAACGGGATTCCGGAGATACTCGCCATTCCAAAGGCTTCTGGAGAGGTTCGTGAGATCCCGCTGGCAGGAGGGAGTATTGGTGGGCGTCCTTGCATAGAGTTCATAACGCCGTGTCCCGCGTGACCAGGCAAACTTCCCCTCCCTACATCCTCTTCTTCCTCTTCCTCGTCATCGTCCTCTTCTTCTGCATCGCCACCGTCCTGAAAAGCATTAGGATATTAATGAAGGTTCAAGAGGGATACCCTGTGAAGTATTTAAGACGCACAGGATCAAAATCTTCCATGGGCCGATCTTCGTCATCGTCATCCTCCTCTTCGTAATCGTCATCTTCGTCATTGTACCATCTGCCTCTCCAGTCGACTTGGTTAAGTTCCTCGGGTTCCTGAGGCCGTTGCCGGAGCCATTGCATTCGGGGACCACTCTTGGCCCTTTCACTGACTTTGAAGCCGTAGATTTTAGGGATATACACTCTACCAGCTGCTCGCTTTTGACCACCATGAGGATTGGGATTTGCGAAGGGTGGCGCATGAGATGAGGAGCTAGCTGAGGAGCGCGGGGACAAGGCTGAACTGGTGCTTGGTTTCCAGAAAGGCGCAGGGGCTAATTCTCTGTAACTTTGGAAGAAGAGATGGGCGAATGTGGTACCAAAGAACGCTCCTATGATATGAGCATATATGTTAGTCGCTGGAGAGTATTAAATATGGATACGCCTACCGTCGACGCCCTGGAACCGACTACTAGGTGGGGTATAGATATCATTACAGTTTGGACAAAAGAGCTTCACGGTGTCAAGACCTGGCAAGTCCGATCTCCCACATGGCACGACATGGCATCCACTACAATAAACACGCGGGCAGCAGCCAAACACGCCCTGCTCGTATTTCTCGACCTGAAGAGGAGTTCCAATGTCTCAATCGGCCGGATAGCCTGGAATAAGTGCCGCTCACCATCGCCTGTAAACCCGCTCGCGTTAAGATGAACCTTTGGTGTACTAACCCATACAGCAGCTCTGCAGATGCTTCTACGATGGAGACATCAGGTATCTTTGATGTCTCTTCGTCTGCAGGGAGAGGGTCGGATTGTGCACGGACCACAAAGAAACCATAAGTTGCGCACCTGGTTCAACATCGAGAACCATCTCCATGGCTTCTTTCCAAAAAGGCACCATCGAATTAAGTCCAGTCAGGTTGAAATCGTCTTCGATGAAATCTTCAGCGACCTCGCAAAAGTACTCGTGGCCGGGCAGGGAACAGAACCAGCTGATCCATGTCAAAGTTGAGGTCGGGGTGGAGGAACCTACGCAGAGAAGCGTTGGTTACGGAAGCGAAAGGATTGGGGGTATATGGACATCCTCGAGGCAGGGTGCCCTCCGTCCTAGATCAACGCAGGGAAACTCACTGTAACCCTCCTCTTGGTCCTGGACATCTTCCATAGCTTCGTCTCCTCCTGTACCACTGATGACCTCTTCGTCCTCCAATTCTGGCTGAGTTGCATCAAGTGGTGGCTGCTGTTGCTGCCTACGCGACATGACAGAGGTCGAGAAGAAAGCCAATGTGTGGCTCTTGGACGAAAGATGGGTCGGCAAATGGCGAAACGTGGGCGCCACGAGGTTGGAGGAGATGAGACTTTCCGAATGTGGCAACTTTCCAAGTTCCTATGGTGCAAATTCGAGCCAGATTTCTTTTTGGTCGAGGAATCAACGTCTTTCGAGTCTGTCAAATGCTGGTGTCATGTATTTCACTCGAGTCAATCTGGACTATGATCTATGACATCGATGGAAGACGTTAACTCAGAACATCTCGAGAACGAGCAGCAGTAGGAACGCAGAGGTGTGGATTTGGGTCGAGGATTCTGCGTTGGATCTGTCATGGATTGGCAGCCGCAAACCTTGAAGCTTGAAGCACAAGTCCATTTTTATTGTATTGCTCATTCTCGGTACACAGAGCCGTATCCAGTCCTTTCGTTGTCTCAATGAGCACACTTATCAACACACAAAATGGTATAGAGTTCAAGAAGTCGTAAATTTCATCAAGGAAAGACAATACATGAGATGTCAGAAGGAGCGAAGCTCGAGCTCTACAAGATTGTACAAATACAGAAGTGAACGAGCATTATAACCCTCATCCTCAATTTTCGATTGAAGAGCATTCTTGGTCCTGCCATTTAGCAATGCAACGTACATCTAATCGCCTGCCTGGGTAAGAAAGGGACCGACATGTAAGATGATGGAAAATGCCAGGCGCCTAAGGGTGCGCTATGAAATAGGATTTAGGGCCGGCGCACCAGCGGGTTGCGAGGCTAGAACCCGGGCCCGATGCGACCATCATTGACCAGCTCAGCGCTGCCCCTTCATTTCCTCAACAAACGTTCCGAGACCAGAGGACGCGAATGCGATATGGCATAAAGCCAGCCAGACCGAAAACGCCCCTATCCCGATCACTTTCGGTCAGCCAGGTCCTACATAAGCTCTCGCTCGCAACGATAATGCATCGCTCCAAACGCAACCTCTCTGCACCACAACCAATGTCTCAAACATCCGCAATCCCAGGCTTCTATTGGGTTATTTTTGGTTTCTACGAACCTCTCCTCACAACTCTCGGCTCCATCGGGACACTATCATATCCAAAGCAGGCAAGCAAGTTCACTTCACTTCTCCGGAGTAATAGCCAACCCTTTAGCAGGCTCATGACCAGCAGGCCCCATGGCCGATGGGCATTGTACCACAAGAACCACTTTCACTTGCAACTCATGTAACAATGGTGCAACTAGCACACGTTGTCGGCCTCCTAGGCTTGATCAACGTATTTGTACTATACGCTGCGCGGCGATATCTCTTCGGCCAACCAGCGATTCAGGAGAAAATTGTCGGTGCACTGCTAACACCACTATTACTCGGAGACCTCCTACACATGGGCATCACCTGGTGGGCGTTGGGCGAGGGGAGATGGGATGTCAAAAATTGGAGTGGGACGTTGTGGGTTACAATGGTGTCTGGTATAACCTTATTGGTACCCAGAATCGCATGGCACCTGGGAATCGGACGATACGTCCACAATAGAGACGGAATGCATACCAAAAGGGTGTAGCACGCTAGAATTTGAAGGGAAGGAAATAGGTTCAAGCTCTACTCGCTGTAGTCTCTCATTACACCACACACCGTCCGTCGTTTAGGATATAAGTGTTAATATACCTGCGCAGAGCATATTTAGCATATCAATACCATCTCAACGAGACATAACATAAGAGTGCGTCAAATTAGATCAAGAGGATATCACAGGGAACCTCAAATTGAAAGGGCTCCCTCCACCACTGAGTTTTCTCATTCGCAAAAAGAAGGGGATGACGGCAGAGGATCTTACTTACCAAATTACGCTCGATGTAGTCTATTGACGCGGGCGAGGAGCTTTTCGTGTAATGGTAGGTACGGTTCGCGGGAGCTTCGGTTGATCAGGTGTGACGTCTGGAGGTTGTTGGACGGTTTGCAATCTTCTCCGTCTAGAGTCCCAGAAATCCAATATCCAGGTTTGAACCAGACCAAATGTTGCCGACGCAATCCAATAGAGTTGGATACTCTGAAGAATGTTAATTCAGACAATGTAAACTGATCCGAAAAGCTCTTGCACTTACACCCGGTACCATAATGGCAATTAGGATACGTCCTACCGACAGTATCCTCATGGAAGTCTGCATGATCTTTTTCGGTTCCAAGACGACCTCTCCTCTCGCACGTCTCTTAGCAGTCCACGCTTCGACCTTTTTCTCCCTCTCGAGGGCTTCCCCGGAGACGAACCATCTCGACGATTCCACGTTGGCCAGTGTAATCAAACCAAGAACGATGGGCAGCGTTTGTGTAGGGTCTCCATGAGACAGAGATGTGAGGGTGAGGAATGATTCAGCGTCGAATACTGTTGGTGGTTGCGAGATCCTCGAGAGCATCATGGAAAAGCCAACGAATAAGGGAAGTTGGGTCAACGGTGGAATGATCATGGTAGGTATTGGTGAACAGCCATGCTCAGAGAACAACTCCTTCTTCCTTTGTGAGAGCTGAGGTCAAAGGATGAGTGCATGACACGACGCTAGATGACACACAGCACATACGATAGGTTTGACTCTCTTGTCCAATTCCTTGCGTGCCTCTTCTTCACTTCCTTTGAATCCGTCTTGGTGCATATCGCGAAGAGCCTGTTGAATAACCTTGGGCTGCTCCGACTTGAGCTGAGGGATGACGAGGTCCTCTGCTCTCCATTGTCTGCGCTTCGCCTACAGAGTCATTGGTTATTGCAAGTCAAACCACGAGAAACAGTAGGTGCTCACCCAAATAGAGAAAGGTACAGTAAATACAAGACGTGTCACGACTGTCGCCAAGATAATCGTCGTCGAGTAAGGTGGTAGAGATTCGGGATATGGAAGTGCAATCGCGAGGTCAAGGAAGCCCTCAGATACAGTCTGCAGAGTAGAAGAAACGAAGGTTCTTGGTCTACCCACGGGCACTCTACGGTGAGGGGTCTTCAAGCCCCGGAAAACGTGTACAGAGCATTGCGGACGGGGTGTCCTCAAAGCGAACATGGACCAGTCGCAATGGTCAGAGTTTTAGAAGGTCGCATCCGGACTTGCCGACTCGGAAAGAAACGAGAGTAAACGAGGCTTCGTTCAGCCACAATTTCAAGAGCCAATCATTCCGAAGATCTCACAAAGATTTCAGTCAAGCACACAGATCGACTAAGTTCTCCAAAGAGTTACGCGGCATGAATGATTTATGGGATACATCATGAGGGAAGTACTATGCGGCATAACAAATATCATAGACAACGACCAATAACAACCTCAGAACGAGAGCTGATGGGGGTATTGGCCCTTTGACAAGCCCCAGCTAGCCTTCAAATACTTTCCAAGGTTCTCTGTCTTCTTAATAGCGGCGACGATAGCAGCATCGACAGTCTTTTGGTCGCTAGCTTTGGTAGCAGGGAAGGCTTCCTTCTCCTTTGGCTTGCCCTCAGAGAAGAACTCTTCCTCTGCTGTGGCAGCCGCGGATTTCTTGCCCTTGGCGAAGTAGGCATCGTTGATTTTCTCGTCAACCTAGCACCACGAGATAAGGAGATGAATCTCATTAACCAGAGTATGGCGTATACACACCTTAAAGCCAGACAATTCGACCTTGGTGGACGTCGCAATAACATAGGCCTGGTTCACCCTCCTCAGAGGTACACCATTGACCTTGAAAGGGCCAGTCACCAACAACAATCCGCTCTCCAACTGCTTCAAAAATACGACCCTCTTGCCCCTGAAACGACCAGCGAGGAGAATGAGAACAGTGCCGGGTGTGATGGATGAACGGAGGGAGGCGGGTTTAGGTGATTTGCGGCTCTTTTTGGGCTGGCGAACATCCTCGGCGGGGTAGAAACGAGATGCCTTCGAGGTGGGGACGACACGCTTTCCACCGTTCTTTGCTCCTCCAACCTGAACTTCCTTCGTCGATGGTACTTCTGCGGCTGGTGCGGCGGTAGTCTTTTTGGCTCCCTTGTAGAGAGCCCGTGCGGCGAATACTCCTGATCGTGAAAGGCGACCGACTGAGGGGACGAGTTCCTTGCTGCGGGCCATCTAGGAAGCAGAGGTTCAGTATGAGAATTGTTCGTTTGATTGGGGAGCGATTGGGGTCATCCGTAACAACTCGGTTACATCCATCCTCTCAAACATTTCGGAGCGATATTTCCTGTTCATAGCAACATCACAACGACCCAAACAACCGTTCCCGATACTAAATGTCGAGAAATATGCTCACTGTGTTTGTCTTGAGGATGCCCAAAGTTGCTGGTTTGTGTGGATGAGCGCGCTTCCCGATGCTGCTGGACCAGACTGATTCGGTCGGTCGGAGGAGTTGCCATTTTTGAATCGTGGGAAAGCTCAATCCTGGCGACTGGGAGTGCGTCTGGATTCCCGTCATGGTTGGCGCCGGTTCGTTGTACCTAGTTCACATACCATCAAGACCCTCATCGACTGGAAGACTTCAACATCATGACAATAGATACCTTGGCAGGTATGTATTCTATCGTCGTTGATGGTCTAGAATCCAATTCAATGCTATACCCATAGCTTCTTCAGTAACCCTCCCTCCTGATGATCGCTATGTAATATGGTTGGATATTGACAACACATTATACTCTGCGAGTTCGAAGATCTCACAGGCAATGGGTCAACGAATCCATGGTGAGTGATTCCTTCCTTAGCCTGGATGATCTCTAAAGACATGAACATATTCTGCAGCTTATTTTGTCACCCTTGGTTGGTCCGATGAGGAAGCTTCTGAAATGCACCATAAATACTACAAACAATACGGTCTCGCACTCAGAGGCCTTGTGAGACACCACAACGTCGGTGAGGTAGCTCATTTCAAAGAGGTCATGATGTCGCCCAGTATTAATTGGTTGTCGTAGACCCACTGGATTTCGACCTGAAATGCGATGGTTCGTTACCCCTCGAAGAGATGATAAAGCCAGATCCTGGATTGCGCAGTCTACTAGAAAGTATTGACAGGAGAAAGGCACGAGTATGGGCCCTCACAAATGCCTACCGCACGGTGAGTCTACACTATATCGTCCTATCTTATGGCTAATACTTCCCAGCACGCCGAGCGTGTTCTGCGGATATTGCAAGTTGACGATCTGGTGGAGGGTCTTGTCTTCTGTGACTATTCAGAACCCAATTTTACTTGTAAACCGGAGACTGAGTTTTTTCACAACGTGCGTCCATTCATTCGTCCAATCGTAATCCGAAAACTTGACATGTGGTTCGACAGGCCATGAAACGTGCGGGAATTTCTGATCCTTCCAAGTGTTTCTTTGTAGACGACAGCAAGACGAATGTCGAGGCCGCACGAAATCTTGGTTGGGGTAGATGTGTCTATTTTTGTGAGTATGGTATGCAGGTCGTGGAAGGTGGAAAGGTCAAGGAACTTCAAGGAGACGAGAAGGAGCTGCCTAACGGAATAAAGATTGTAAGTCGTCTGGAGGAGCTCCGAGATATCTGGTCAGATGTCTTCAAAGAAGACGTCAGCGAATGATACCTTTGTTTTACGACGAACGTGTGTAGGTTATATAGATGATGTAGAATGTCATTAGATGTTATAATATTAGCCACGGACATCTACGGCTGACGTAGCCAGTCAAAACAACATCACTGTTGCCACTTGTGCAGAATCAGTGACTTCTAGGATGATACCATTATATCCAAGAAGACCTGCAATACGTTTCGGGGTCAGTGCCGCACATTGAGATAGCTCATGGTCATACGTGTTGGTGCACTAGGGAGTGTCAATTGCTCTTCGTCATCCGTTCTGTCCAACATCATCGATGGGGGCGAGTCACCTGGACTCAAAAAATGTCCGATGTCTTCGTACTAGATGGAGCAACGTAATCAGTAAAGTGCAGCATTTAACGCGACAAGTTGTGGCACACTCTATCATAGAACCACTTCTGTGGTGGAGAATCTGAGATAAAGATCAGAATGCACGGCTCTACAAGGAGTAAGAATGGAGGGGACGAACCGTCCTCGTCATCTTCTGGTTTTCCCTCAATGGCCCAGGGACATCTTTTGTATTGCTGGAACAGGGCAGTTCCGGGCTAGTTTATGGTATGAGCAGACGCAAATGACAAGGATGTAGAACATTACTCGTACAATGTTGGTATGGATGATGATTTTCTTGACCACATGGGTAGATCCCGATATCAAAAAGTCAATTCCGTGTTGGAAGTAATTATAGAAATCTTGCTGGAGTCAACCCAGTGGATACACAACATATGGGGGCGAGCTTACATGATGTCCCAAGATCATCGTCGAGTTTCCCCGCTCGTGAATGGATAGTCATCCTATCATCTTCTCGATAATTGATCCGTGGAGGGGGTCCAAGGTCACAAGTCAAGTCTTGAGCCGTCGTTACACCTATTCGGATGTGCAAAGGCTCGGAAGAAGTGGGGTAGAAATGGAGCACAACGCCATCCTTTACCTAGAGGGGCCCATTTCAATGCCAATGACTCACCACTCAAGAAAGAAAGAAATTCTCCGGACCTTGATCAGTGCCTTGGAGACCTCCCCGTCCATCACGGAGCATTCTCTCACTTCAGACAAAGCGTCAGTGGGCTCATCATTCTCACTCTTCTGAGAGATCATGACACGCTTCACTTCTTGCATCCGGTCGTCTGGTGGCGGAGAACTGGGACGAAGACCTTCATTTCTGCCATCTTCATCGAAGCTGAACCATACGCCAGGATACCGGAGATCATCCCCGGGGTATGTTGGTCCGAATGCTCGTTTGACACCTACTCTTCTGAGTACCTCCTCTGTTGATGAAAGTGTAGTATTCTTGTATCGCAAAGTGACCGGTGGATGTGGGTCTCGTAATCTCCTCAACGAGATGGTGTGTAGTCTTTGGTGATATCCGGAAAACAGGAGGTCAAGATGGGGTCGGATGTGAAGTACGATTGGTGTGATCGGAGAGTCCGCATCGTACTTCACATCTACTTGCGGGAATGCATGAGGCATTCTACGTAGAAGGTCTAGCACAGACCACAATGAAGTTCCTGAAACCGCACATGATCAAATTCAGTACGCAACTCTGGTTTGGAGACATGATATGAAGTGGTCCCACCAAGTTCAAATAGTCCCAGACCTGTGCCTGGTCGAATATCCACATCCAAAGTCGAGTACATGCTAGTCTGAACTTCTTGGATATCAAGATAAAGTCTATGGTGCGACTGGTGTTGCCGCTATCTGGGTGAACGAAAGTTATGGTAAGGGTTGCAAGGAACCCAAATCTGGGGGTGGCTGATGAAGTTGCCCTCTGATCGGCGCCATCAATGCATCAATGCAGGCAGCAGCAACGCCACCGACGCGTCTCAATTTTGAACGCGTTCCAACTTAACAGTCTCTACATCGCATCCTGGATTATAATCTCCTGGTACTACTATTGACGCGTCAAAATCTTGGGATAGAGGCTGCAATAATTGCACTGAAAAATGGCGGATATCAGACAAAGGAGTATACTCAAGGTGCTTGCGCTATACCTTCTTCTTTGGGTTGATCCACTCATCCTCCCTCAGGTTTTTCGAAAGTATGGCCATTCTCTGGGTCCCGAATCTCTAGGATTCCTGGAAGAAATTCTTGACCACCATGAAATACCTATGGAAGATGTCGAATCATCTGTGGAGTGGATGGCAAAGGAATACAATAAGCAAGATGGTTGGAATAGTCTCTTTCCTCGCCTTCGTATGCGCTCCAATATCTTTCGCAGATGCTCAGATGAAGGTTTCACTGGATGTTCTCAAGAGGGTCTATGATAGCTTTCAAGGAACAGATGGTCAAGGTCAAGGAGAAGGCGATCGCTTAGACCCAGAGACCCACATTCACTTCATTGATTCGTTCAATATGCCACTCTGGAATTGGTCTTACGAAAAGAGCGCCTTTGAACGGTACTCGGGATTCGATGTTTGACTTCAATGTTATACTCATGATCGTATCCAGGTCTGCAGCTGCTCTGACACTCTCTGGGTCGGCTGACTCTCGCGTGATCGCTTCTCGCAACCGTCATAGTATAATCAAACAAGCCGTGTTGCGGAATGACCACTTCTCTCCATCAACCCTCCCTTCAAAGGACCGGGAAAGACTGCTCACTGTATGTCTCACATAATCTACTGTATCATGCTTGCTCACAAGATATACAGCTCAGGTCAACGAAGCAGTTGTTGGGTCGTGCGGGGGACAGGTTTTTGCTCTTCGGCATGTTAGTTCATTCTAAAGAAGGAAAACTATGTCTAGAAGATGATGACGGCACAGTCGAACTCGATTTCTCTCAGCTTGTAAGCATCTATACGCTCTATTTGGTGTTCACCGCTCATATAGGGTGTTAGGACCAACCTAGCGAAGGTTTGTTCACCGAAGGATGTTTCGCACTGATTGAGGGCGACTATACAGAGGATGCAACGCTCGTTGTTATCGCGATTGGCCACCCTCCTTGCGAAACTCGAGAATCTGCTAGGTCAGAAACACCGATCAATGATTTATCCTTCGTCTTCTCATGGACTCAGATCTATATTTGGTCACGTAGATTTCCTCGGGCAAGGAGCCACTACCCTCCAGGAAGATGTACGTCCTCCTTTTGCGAACACCTCACACATATTCATCATCTCAATACAGGTTCACTTCGCCGGTCGAATACGAACGGATTTACCTGACCTCCGTTTCTTTGTTCTCTCGGATGTATGGCTTGACGTCCCAGAAACCTTCATTGGGTTAAGAAAGATGTTTGATAACTGCATAGAGAGCAACTTCATACCAAAAGTTATCGTGATGTGTGGGGACTTCACAAGCAAAGGTATTGCTCAGGGGACAGGGAAGGATATCCGCAAATACCAAGGTATGGTACACACTTCCAGCATACTCTGAACTCACCATGTCTCTGTAGAGAATTTCGACTCGTTGGCGGATTTGATCGCATCATATCCTGTCATAACCCGTACAACACATTTCGTGTTTGTCCCTGGTCCCCTCGACATTACCCAGAATGTCGCTTTACCACGACGACCTCTCCTGTCACCCATGGTATCACGACTCAAATCCAAGGTTCCTAAGTCTCACTTTGCATCAAATCCTTGTCGGATCAAATTCTTTGATCAAGAGATTGTCATATTCAGGGAAAACACCATGGCTCGAATGTTACGGAATCTCGTAGGAGTAAAACCGGACGTGCAGAACGACGATCTGAAGCGCTATGTAGGTTCATATGAGAGTATGAGAAACGATGAAGCTGACGTAGTGGTCAACTATAGCTCGTCCAATCCTTGTTGGATCAAAGTCACCTATTTCCGCTGTCGTACTCAGTGCAGCCTGTATTGGCTGATTACGACCATGCCCTTCGGCTGTACCCGCTGCCGACATGTGTGAGTCTCTTTACCTTCTCTACATGAATGCATGATACAAGCTCGTGGCAGGTCGTTCTTGCGGACAAGTATGAGAGGTATCAACTCACATACGAAGGTTGCCACGTCTTCAATCCTGGGAGTTTCATTGGGAACTCTTTCGGATTCTCGGCGTATATCCCTGCTAGACGAGATTCCGAAGAATGGTGAGTCCAGGACAGCATGGCGGGTGATTTGAGACTGATGCGCAACAGCGTCCTTGGAATGGATACAGACGACTAAAGTCTTCCAAGCGATGAAGCACAAACGGAATAGTCTATCACATACCAATGTACATGTATATTCCAGGTTTAACACTAACATGCAACGATCCGGGGTCTATAGCGTCGTAATAGATCGTATATCGACATTATGAGTAGCAACACTAGAGCTACAAGCCATGGAGATTACCAAATGAAAGGAAGAGGGAAGGGGGAGGACAATGTTGCAGCGTATATCCAATTACTATTAAATCCAGAAAAAATGTCAAACATTCAAATCTTCTCGTTAGGGTTCTCCAAGACTTCTAGTGGAGGCACTGTCATTGAATCAGCAATGGGTATAGAGGCGAGGGACTCTCGGTCCGTCGATACAGTCGTTTCTGCGTAGTCTTTATCCTGTGTCTGGCTTGCTGAGAGAGCAGGCGTAGAGGCCGAAGTTGTGGTGATGAGAGGTAACGATCGCGACCTGTTCTGCGTTTCATCGACTTGAACAGTGGAAGCAGCCAAGGAATTCGGAGGATCAACGGGAGCTTCCATTGCCAGTGCAGCTCGAAGCCGCTGTTCGACTTGCTCGTGGCGTTTAGTTTTCCGGCCGCCCCAGTAGATGTAGAATCCAGCAAGAATACCGCACACCTGCATATAACGGAGGAAAAATCAAATCAGGGAAGGAGACATAATACGGTGAGGAACATACAAATGCCGCTGGTAATGTAGTTGCAGTTGTCCATGCTGGTCGCTCGAACCTTGAAAACCCCAACGTCAACACCGGTTCTGATCTCATGGGGAAGGAAATATCACCTATTGAGCCCCCACATACAGCCACTAAGGAGACATTGAAAAATTGAATTGAGATCGTTAAGAAGACATATCCACAACGCGGTGCTTTGTGAGGGTGAGCCGAAGTCATGAATCAGACGTTGCCCACACATACCCAATGGGAAATGCCTGGAAACGAGATCAGGGTTGGCTGTACTGCAAGGCCGACATGAGTCACTCACTCTATGCGTTTGGGTTCCATGAGGACGGTACCAGGTTTGAGACTGCATAAACTTATATTGCTCTATGAATAGAAGTCAGGATGGCGAAGGCGTTGAATGATGAAACAAAGGCTAACGATAATGCAGGTCAGCCTGCTCTTCTTCTGTGAGGACGTGAACATAGTTCACATCATACATCGGGTCAGGCAAATCATCCACATCATATAGTTCAGGTAGTTTTGCTTTCGCTCTTAGTTTACGTGTCCGTCTTTTGTACATCCATATTTTAGATATTCCTGATAATATTGTGAGGAACAATGTCGGATTTTTCAGGATAGAGCGACTCACGATAAGTGTCTAGTACACGAAAGGGTATTAGCCCTATGCTTGTCGCAGAGAAAAGGCCTGTCCGAGTGTCAGCCGCTTTGTTGGCTTTCAAAGAGAGGATGATTACCTGTCTCCACTTGTTGACATACTTCAACCCAGAACCCTTGTAAGTTTGCGTTATGTAAATTTATCATCTTCGCTAGAAAAAGCACAATCCCAGCCCCCCAGAAAACTTTGACCCCGATAAGTACCAAAGCGACCCAAAGTCAAGGAGCACACCAGGACGCACCGATGAGAAAGCCGTAGATAGTAACAATGATCTATGTAGCATCTGTCATGAGCAAAGTAGACCGAGAGAGGACGAATATGCATACACCCATAGCTGTCATCAAGGTGAGTCAATGTTTGGTATCTATCAACGTGGGAGGACATACGAGTTTTCATGAATGACCAAACGCCTCGCATTACTCTACGAAACCTATCGCGCCTAGTCAGAACATCCTCGACATGTCTATCCAGATTATCCTCGGGAAGCTGGTCGCCTGTCGCCTCCGTATCAGTTTTCGTGGAGCGAGGTGGGGCATCAAGCACTACGATGGGTTTTCGGGAGTAGAAGGATAGAGGTGGACTATCCCCACCGCGTTCAGTTGCATATCACAGACAACACAGAGGAGTATTCACGTACATTACGATGGCATTAGCGGCGTTAGTCAAGGTTGACACAGTTGCGACCTGTGGGTCTACGAAGATAATTTAGCAGGACGATATAAACAATGATAGTACAATTACACACACCTATCACGTCCAAATGCTCCACGATATCATCATGGTGATGTTCCTCGAAAGGGTCTCTCGCATCCTCAGGTCTGATACTCAAAGCACTCCCTAGTCGTCCAGGTTCGTGTCCAGGGTCTGCAGGGACGAGAATGTCTTCCTGTCGACCCTCGATGGAAACCATATCGGAGCGGTCTCGACTTGTTCGGGAGAAACTCCGCCTGACACCTGAGAGCACGGAACTCGCTCTATGTCTCAAGCTTCTAGCTTCAGGGCGAGCTATCTTCGTACTAGACATAATATGGTTGAGGATCCTGCTCGGCTGCCTGGGAAGCGTTCGAGTCCCTGGAGTGATCGCACCCTCTGTGACCGTCTGCGAACGGCGGCGGTTGTGTGAGGGCCGTAGCTCAGCATCTTGTGCGGGTTGGTCCTGGGGTATTGGTGTGAAGATATGCGCCAGAGAACGCGACCTGGGGGCGAGTTACAGCCTGGGGTGCTTCAGCTGCAGGAAGAAGAGGACTCTCTTGAAGAGTAGAATAACCTCTCTTGACTCGAATCGAGGGCATCTTGGAGGCAAATAGTAATGACAGCAAAGAGGGGTTGGGTTATGGGAGTCCACGGTGTGGACTACGAGGTTACTTCATGACAGTGACTACAGAGGCCGATTTGGTGGATGTCAGTGGAGTGCCACCACCTGCTAATCTTCGCGGCGCGTATGACAAGCAAGCGCCCATGATGGCAAACAATGCCCCGCAGTGCGCAACCCCGGAAAATCCTGGCCCGCGCGTGTTGATCAATTGTCACTGCGGCTGACTGCTGCGAAGTTGAATAGCATTGACGAATAAACGATATTAAATACATGTGTGAAAGCTCTGGAAAGCAAACTGTTGCAGATATATATTGTCAGTATTAGAGTCATAAATTAGTAGAGCTGCATTCTACTAGACTAATGTGCGGAGTCGTAAAATCTGTTATCACTGCCAGGCTGGGTAACGGACATGGGAAGTGGTGGGACAGGTTCATTTGTCACCATGGATGAAGCAGTCTAATCAATGAGACAAATCGTTAGGCACAAGCCTCCGGTTTTTCAAAGGCCACTCACGCTCACTGATGCATCAGAATCAACGCTACTTCTGCTGTCTTGCGATTCGTGTGTATGTTTCCTCTTGAATAGGCTCAACACACGAGTCCGAGAACGCGAACGTTTCCGCGTTCTTGTGACGGTATGGTCATCAACCGAATGCTCTGAATCTGATGGCATCGGAGGAATCGGAGGCATGGGGGGTAAGGGGATCTTGTCCGCAGCGGAAGCTTCTTTCGGAGTCGTGCTGGATGACGGCGTACGTGACCCGCTGGAAGATTTTCGGGAAGGAACGAAGGGTAGTAATTTTGCGGTTCCCCTCCGCTTGAGGGGTTCAGGGTTATTACTATTGCTATTGTTCGACTTGGATGATGACACCCATTTGGTCTTCGCGATGAGTTCTCGGGCAACGGGTAAGACGGGAACTAGGGGTTGATTGAACGCCATCTTCACCCATCCCTTCCAGTTGCGGCCCGACGGAATGAATTGATCGACAAGCTCCTCGAACTGCGCATTCTCGCGTCAACAAAAGTAGAACGTGCAAGGAATGAACGACTTACGCTCCAAGTCTGATTACGGTACTCCAGCACTCGAGTTCGGATGCGAGCATCTCGACAAAGGAATGAATTCTCTTTCATGATACTAAGCATCAGATGGAGGCTGCACGCAACATATTAGAAAATAAAAGGCGACGTGAGGCGAATCATACATACCTCGCCACTCTGACCCACACGAAGGTTTTCTGCGATGACCGTGTCTTCATCTCCGCGGCATCATCCGACACCTTGGCGACAGCCTTCTCTTTCGCTTCCTCCTTGCTGTTCTGTCCATTGGGGGAGTTTTGACCGTCAAGACCGAACAAAGCATCTGAAGACTTTGTTCTATGGAGGCGGGATATCGGCGGAGCTTGAAGGGAATCCTGGCGAGAACCACGCAAATCAGTGAACGACCGAGAGGTACCCAGACGTCGGAGTTGTGGGGCAACGAGTCGCCCTGTGTCTATAGATTTGCGAGTAGGAGAGGGTATCTCCAACGATGCACGTCTCGGAGAACTTGGTGCACTGGGTGAAGGTGGTCCAGCTCGATAAGTTTCCGGGGTGGTGGGAGAAATGTCGGCACGATCTCTCCTCGAGGGCCACACATACTCCATGATCTTCTTCCCAACACGCGTGTCGATTTGAAGCCGCATTGGATGTAGAGCGAGGTCGAATGCCTCATAGATGGTGATGCCCCCGACGGGAGGTAGTACCGTCCAATCAGCCAACAAAAACAGATTCTTCTGCAAGGCCCACAATCGTCAGCGCACTCATCCGACATGTTTAGTTGATGAGCAAACCTTCACTAATGGGTGATCCGATTTTTCTTCGTACTTCGATAGTACCTCCGTCCACTCCGCATCGGCCGCACCATCAAACGCCTGCAGGTCTCCCAGAGCCAAGTTGTTGACAGTTGAACTGTCTTGCCTACTTAACCAGTAGAAATTGATCACCCGAAGAGCAAGCTTCGCCAATAATTGATCATGTCGATCCAACATTCTCCATGAAATTTCGGATGATGAAGCATGGAGCAAGAGAGCCGACTTCTGTCCAGCTTTGCCGCCGGCTTTGTCTTGTGCCATATTGATCGCCTCGAACACGAAGTCGAGCTCTTCGGACAATAAGAGAATATGCGCTTCAATCTTGAGCTTCTCTACCTCTCCTTCCTCTCCAAAACCTTGCAGTTTGCGGTCTGCGTCGCGCTTCATCTCTACAGCATGTCTCAGTCGCTGTTGAAGGTTCTCTACAACATCGGCTGCCGAAGCCAGGTTCGTGAAGTCATAACTGAACAACATCTTCTCCAATCGATCCGAGCGGACTTTGAGTGCGGCATCAGAGAAAAGTACGAGATTCGTGACGATAGTTGAGATGGCTTGGAAGTGTCGATCGTTCGCAGAAACCGTGAAGCGGGGAACATGGAAGCGAATCAAGTCCTATTTGACAGTGAGTCGCGGTCGCTGGGGAAGACGTGGGGGATACTCACCGTCTGGCTCTGCAAATGATTGTGTTTGGCAGTGGACTGTTGGGAGGGTCGACCAGAAGACGTCACATTCCTCTGCAATCGCAGCCTATTGAACTTGTCGTAGTGGAATGTCGCATCCGTCTGTGGCACCAACCGATCGAACAAAGAGTTTTCGCATCGCAAGTCGATCAAAACCTCCAGTGGCACACAGCCTTCACCAGACTTGTTCACGGCAGAAGGTGAGAAAGTTTGTAGACCGGTGATGGACGCATAATTCCTGATGTGACACTCTCATGAACACGTTGAAATATCGTCCCGACGATTGACAACTCACCTGCTCATAATCTTCCCACTGACGGGATCATCTGCGTTCGCAGTGTCCATGACAGCGTATGACTGCAGCTTTCCCTGTACAGCAGCCAAGATACACACTGCATCGGCACTGGCCTCACTGCGTAGCACGATTTGGGGCTTCAACAGCAAGCAGAAATGACCCTTCCGAATCGACACGCCATCTGACCAACCGCTCATGGGGTCAATCTCTTGAGTGGTCAAATCGACAACAGGCTCATGAGCGGCTTCGACCGATGTTCTATCCTCTCCGGTGAGTAGTTTGCGGAGCGCAGCAGCAGCGGCGTGCACATTCACAGCAGGGCTATCGGCTTTCTCGGCCTCTTGTTGGTACGCAGTTACGACGGTGTTGGCCTGATCACGAAGGAATTTGACGGCCCTTAGTTAAGAGACTTTGAGTATCTATCCCTCCGAAAATATCACTTTTTCCGCTCACCTAGTCGCCATGTGGTACTCAAAGCCTCTGCGTGCCCGTGAGCAGTAGTAGTATTGCATCATGATCTGAAATCTATGAGATCATCGAGAAGAGGGATGGATGGCATGCATTACTCACATCACGAACGGTGTTATCCAAGAAGATTTGTGGGCAATGGACCTGATAGACGTTATTGAAAGAGGCCCAGTCCTCAGGTGATACCGAGTCTGAGGGCATGTAGTAACTTTGTGGGCCATTTGACGCAGTATGACGTGACGCATTGTCAACGTCTTGGAGGTGCTTCATATAGTCGGATAGCAGTGTTATCATCTTCTCCGAGTTTGCGCGTGTCTGGTGGCCTTGATTGAGTTCACGCTCACTCAAAGAAGTGGCCACGTACCTTGCTCGTCATCGACTTCCGTAGTTCATAGATCCTCTGTTTTGCGAGTCCAATCTGCACCTGAGGAATAGCTATACGGAAAACAAATTAGTAACTCCTTTCGAGAATGACCAATGTCGACTCACAGGCTTCCTTTCCAAGGACGCAGACGTGGGTGGGCTCCGAACCAAACTTGCTGAAATCTACTCGATTTTCGGAAGTCTGATCGGGGTTATCCCAAGCCCGACGGAAGTAGGTAAACCGAGGACAGTGAGCAGCGGGGAGTAAATGCAAGACAGGGCTGCTCTCTGGGCTCCACCCGATCTCTACAAAATCGTCCATATCTACCCATGGACTCTTCGGGTCGATAATCGGTATATTCGTTCTGCTCCGGTAATTGTTACCCAAAGGCGACGATTCAAGGGGAACAAGTTGTTTGAGTGGCTCGGAAAAGATGGCGAGAAGTGTTCGAAGTTCCAAGCCTTTCAACACAACTTCGATCGCATAGAAAGGTTTGTGTACCATAGTCTTCGTTGTGCCGTCGGCCTCGAGACTAATACTTTCTTGCGCGCGTTGGTGCATGTCGACTTGGAAAAGATCGATCTTGGCTTTGACCCCGACGAACGGAGTGACACCATCTGTCCAAGCCTCCCTTGAATTGTCCATATATGCATGAGATATGAAGATCTGCCCGAGTGAGATCCTGTACTTGATGGTCGCCAGGTGTTGACCAAACTTGGGAGAGAGGGGTCGTTTGTGTTTGTAACGAGAACCTTGTCGGATGGGGAGAGCCTTCCCGTCGAAGAGGGTCCACCACGACCAGAAATGCGCAAACAACCTGGGAGAAAGATGAATGCTGCTGAATCCTTTGCTGGGGTTGCCGTTCAGGGACGAAAGCAAGGATATTGACATATGAATGAAGTCTGATCGGAACCCGTTGTAAGAGTCCTCGGGTGACTGATCATTGTCGTTGAGTTGACTGTCTAAGACCCAATTTACACGCTCACCTTCTCTTCGGGCTGATTCTGCTTCAACTCCAACATGACTTCGTAATGAGGCTTGAATGTGAAGAATCGACACTGTCTTCGGAAGTTACTTCCAGTACAATCGACACACTCTGGGCCACACGCTCGCTCAAGAGCAATGCCGATGCCAAATCGAACGCCATTTGTCAACTTCGCGCAAACCTTGCGATGATTTCGAGATTTCCGAGCTTGGCCTGTCGTGTATTCCTCTGAACGACCAGCACGCACACCAGGAGTGACCGCCTCGCCGAACGATTCCTCGACACTAACACAAAACAAAATTAGTGAATCGGTCGCAGTGGGCGCAATATGGACGACTCACTTCGGAACGGTAATCAACATGGACTCGCTGACCAGCTGCGCGAGCTCGTTCTGATCATTGGCCTGGCCTATGAGGAGCTTCGGACTACCTCTCCAACAAAGCGCAAACCCTGCTCCTGAGTCCTGAAGTTCGTAAGGGCTCAACGAGCCTTTCAAGTGGAGGTGGACTTCATGGTCAAAGAATATTTGTAATCTCCAATGGAACACAAGTCGCAGCTGAGCGTGGCCATTAGAGACCCGATCATAATAATTATCCAAAGGATCACATACCTTATCCCAGAAACCAATGGCAGGCGAAGGATCACGGGGAGCATGCGACAGGGTGTCGATAACCCTCATGAAGTCTTGCATGACTGGACCGTAGCTCACACCCCAGGTAAGGTCAGTCACATCATCAGCGGTGACTTTGATCGTAGGGTTGGCATACGTCTTCACGGGCATGATCGTTTTGGGCACAGCAATCGACAACGGTGACGCGCCGTGAATACCAGTGTTCTCCTTCACAATTGCGCAGCTAATCCGTTCGACGAATTCTCCGGTACCCATCTCCTCGGCGATGACCAGATCGGTATCAAACTCAAAGCTTGGGAGCCCGCGGGAGTGGCGAGGTATGTTAAGCATAGGAAGGGGATAATCACGGTAGCCGATACGAAGCGAAGCCACGGTGAAGTTGATGTGCATTGGTACGAGTAGCGAGTACTGCGTATCCAGCGGTAACCCGCCACCCTCTGCAAACAGGAAGTGGGGGATACCATTCTCTGGGAAAGACGGACGGGAAAGGTGCAAGGATAGTTGATCCATAAACAACCTGAACATGGGAGGTACCGCCTTCGGAGGGTTGACATCGACCAAGTCGCATTCATGACGACCATAGAGGGGAATATACTCCCCTCCCAAAACACCCTCCCTAAACTTCTGATACGCCCGCGATTGCGAGAAGTGGGCAATCCATACCCCTGAATGCATCTTGTCGAGCTGTTTCTGTGCCTCTTTGATGGATCTGCTGTGTTCCGCTCCAAACTGGAAGTCGCTTTCAACACGAGCTGGAGGAGTATGAGGATTGGCTGCGAGGTTGATGGCCTCAACTTTCGCCTCGAACGCCTCATCGCGTTCAAGACGAACTCGACAGGCCTGTGTCCCTGCCTTCCAAATCAAACCCAGGCGAGATTCGATGCTTTCGTCAATGACCTCCGCGGATAGGCTACGAACCCGGACTTTGAGGTCGGGCATCGACTTGGCCTCTTCTGCCTCCGGCGTTGGGGGATCCTGGAAGCATCCCGTTGGGACCATGTGGACCAAATGCTTGATACTCTTGACAGTAGCAATGACATCTAGGATCATGTCCGCAAACACGAAGCCATACGGAATCCTAATGCGACCAGTATCTGCATCGATAGATATTGACACTGGTTGAACATCTGGGCGAAGTACCACTTTCCACTCAACAAGGCGAGCAACCTCCTCCCACACCTTCTTTGCCTCGCCGCTTTCTGCCTCCACGGAAGTTGCAAGAACGATACTATCCCAACCAGCGCAAAGACCGGGCTCTGTAGGCGCTACTTTTGCTGAGATAGCTTTCGCGCGAAGGTAGAGCTGGCTACCAAGAGGGAAGTCCCAAAGTAACTGAAGTTTATCTATACCGGCGGATAGATTCAAATCAAGTGTTGAAGGCGTCTTGGAGGGCGGAGCAGGAGAGGATGCAGACGGTGGTCGCAATGATACGAGCGTATTAGCTGCGAGGAGGATGTTGTAAACATGTGCAAGGTGCATTTTACCCGTGATGGAGGGTATAGACACATTAACGTGACAATCGTCCTTCGAGTTGGGAATGGGAGCTCCATTGATACGACGTCCCGAGATCGAAAGGTCCGCTGTGATACTCTTGATGTTGAGATACTCCTTGGAACGATAATTCTGGTTCGAATCGCCAACTCCGTAGGGATCATCCGGAGCGAGACCAGTGGCGACGGCATCACGAAGCGCAGTATCCCATATCGAAACCTGGGCTAGGGCAAATACGACTTCCTCCCCTAACGAGGCCGTGAGATGCGAGTGAGCTTTGGATACCAGCTCATCGGGCAGGAATAGCTCCAGACGTCGCTGTCTACGTCGCGTCGAGTCCGGTAATCTGCCATGGTGGGTACCTCGAACGGCACAATAAGTCAACGATAGACCCGTGTGAGAGGCTATTCCCCTCGAAATATTGAGGTCTTCTCCTGGGGCAAGATCTGGACCTGTGACGTAGAGCGTCGCACGTCCTATGGAGAACGAAGCTACCAAACCACTCGGGAGATTGTCAAGTATATATTGAGGAGTGTCTGGCTTTCGCTTCGGAGACGAAGATGACGGAAATGCTCGTAGTACAGTGCTGAGAGCCCCAATAGCGTCGGGCTGCCACAATTCGATAGCTAAAGCGTCTGTAGAACAATTTGCGGTAATCAACGCTGATGGAACGTCGATAGTAACGACCATGCCCGCGTCCTCTACCATTTCTCCAAGGGCATTAATATTCCCTGAGAGGTTCACGGCGTCCAACGACAGTATCGGTTCTCCAGCGTATGTATGCGAGCCATGGATGGGGCTCTTGAGGGACGACGGCTCCGTATGGACCTTGACGAATGTCTGTTCGAGGACGGCATCAAACTGGAGGCGCATAATCAATGGTGAGTGGTCTGGGACGGCGTAGGTTCTACCGAAGTGGTAGTCGGGGATCATCTCGAAACTTGACGAAAGGGTGGCAACGAATGCATCTGTACGGGCTTCGAGGGCGAACGGCTGCGTGCTTGCGACAGATCCTGAAGAGATGAGCCGTATTCGTACCTTGCCAAGGTGAAGGCCGAACTGAATACGAGGTACTGGTGAGAGTACGGCCGGAAGTGCTGGTCGAGATTCACGCTTTGGTTTGGAAGGCATCCTGGACTTCAATAGCGCTTGAAGAACCTCGAGGCGCTCAGTGAGTTCAAAATCTCCGAGAGAAACGTGTACGAAAACCAATTGGGTGTTGGGATCCCCAGCCATGAAGGAGGGTCCCTTTAGCCATGGGGATGGATACTGAGAGATAATGGTATCAACCACGATTGGTCCCAACTTGGCGACTCGAATGTGGTCTTTGATTAACCCTGTGTTATCCCTGTCCAAGGATGCCTCACGGATAGACACGCATATAGCGTATTTATCGGATGAAGAGTCATCTTCAGATTTACTGGAGCATCCCAGCCATTCACGGTGAAGAGGGTTACGGTCGGGATGACTCAGAGCCGCATTGACGCTGATACTCTGGAAGGATGCCGTGAAGACATCCCCTCCAGCCCCCTGCTCCGGTTCCAAGCGGTGCCTCATGGAGAGAGTGGCTACATTGAAATGAATGGCCTTCATAATAGCAAGTTTGGACTACAAGGAACGGTGAATAGACAAAACACGGGCGATGAATATGAAACATACAGTTACCGCATGAGTGTTAATCCTATTGACAGGACGGGATTTCCGATGTCGGCGGAATCGCATCGAAGCCTGGTTGTTGTATAATATAAGAAACTCATCAGAGTACGGTCACAATGCTTGGTCGACGCACCGAAATCACACCCATGAGCTGAGAGTTGCTAGACATAGCAGATAATGGCGAGCCCCAACCGGCGAGTGTCGTTAAGGAAGGACTGGGGGATAGCAATGGTGTTTGCGAAGGTATAGGTGTGGGCTTCTCAGCTTCCTTCGGCTTGGAACGTTTCAGCGACAAGAGGATGCGACTCAACACATCCATATCAAGCGAAACATGGTCCAAACCAAGTACAACATCGACGCTTTGAGGCTGAACTCCTTTGTGTGGATCTAGGCGAGCGGACGTCGAGAAATGGACGTGAGGTATTGCCAGGAAGTCGTATCGGTCGTGTTCCTCTGTCGCACGGTGAGTGCTGCGACGTCGACGAGGAACATAACGAGACGTACCCAGCGGAATATTGAGGAGCTGCAATAAGGGACGATAAGCATTTCCCGTGATCTGCTGGAGGTGTAGCGACACAGTCGCTGCAACTTCAGTTGCTCCCCAAGCCCTATCCCATGTACGCTTGACACTACTCGCAAACCTTGCATTCCAGGTCACGACACTGCCAAAGCGCCTATGGCGGGACGTCTCCGCTTGAGTACCTTCGTTATTTGCGCTTGCAGCCGTGGGGGGAACAGAAAGCGTAACGCTGGTTTGAAGCTTGGCCTTGCCCAGTACCAATTCGACACCAGGTACTTCGGATAAAGTGATGCTGGCAGAGTTAAGCTCGAAGTCGAGGCCTTGTGTGAGAGCAGGTAGAGCTCGGATAATGAATTGCAGGCAGGACACGAAAGTCGTTCGTATGACGGGGCGAACATATGGGTCCAAAGCCGTGTAGATTCGAGTGTAGAGGAAGCATGACAGCCTCCACGCACGACGCGATATCGCAGACGAGATAGGGGAATTGCGGCTGGTCCGACGAGGTTTGGAAGGTGAATTAGGGGTTTCCTTTGTACTGTTGAGGTCAGTGATGTCCAACTTCAGCCCCTCTACCTTCACCGAGACCCGACTTGCACTCTGTACGGAAGGACGATGATACGACAGTCCAATTCGGTCTATCCGCAAGATACCGCTTCCCGAGCGAAAGTATATGCCTTTGATTGAACGAAGACTGATGCTACGGACCCGAAGACGATTGGAGAGCAACCGTAGAATGAATGGTCCTAGAAATGTTCTGAAGAGGAGGGAAATAGTCACAACCCGCGCAACCCATATTAATAGCGAGGTCCATATAGAATTCCGAACAGGGAAAAGAGTCGTCGTAAAGAGTGCTGCGACCGCCAGGCCAGATATGACGAGAGACATGACGGCGAGGCCGCGAGGGTTTACGAGGTCCTTGGCCCTGGAGCTTTAAGCTTGAGTATAGACAGCGTTGAGGATTATGAGTACAGCGAGCGAGAGGAAAGCAAAATCAGGCGAAGAGAGACGTTCAGTTGGGGTGATGTTGCATGGAAACGAGGGGGAGGGATGGTGTGATGTTTCGCGTGAGGTGGAGAGGCCGTGTTGGCTGATATCAAGCACTGGAACAGGTTTGAGATGGCCAGCAGCTTCGTGGCGAGGCGACATCATCGATCAGACGCGCGTTCGTGGCTGACAGCGCCGATCGCGTTGCGCCAATTTTTGGGGAGAAGTTCACAGCACGGAACGAATTCGATGACCTTACTAACAGTATATATCGTTTCCAGTGCAACCGCAGTCGGACTTTCACACATGAAATTATATGAATGCGAGTTGATTAATTCTGATACAGTAAAGAGAGAATAGTACAAGTCGAACAACGCAGTCATATATACCGTATCCTTCCTGTCCTTCCAAATCACGATATGGTTTGTATAATCCAGCATGTTCCATTGCTAACTTCGAGGGCGAAGGCCCTTAACACTACATGTTTCCTTTGACGAAAAAAAAAAGAATAAAAAAAATTGCGCGGGATATCAAAACATTGAGGATGATAAAATGCAATCAATGCCAGAGACCTCTACTGATGGTGCGATGCAACCGAGACGCAAACCGATCTTTTCACCCAGTGCCGTACGGGTGCGCAGGACGACCACGACGGGACAACTTACAATGCCACCTTTTTCGTTGGTGGTGTCACTTGTCGAGATTGACTCGTTGGTGTGGAATCGCCATCGTCCTCAGCCTTACGTTTCGTGCCAAGCAACCTCGGTGACAGACTCGATGACGGTGAAGGTGACTCGGATTTTCTCAATCTTTGAGCTCCAACGATGGACGCCTTCGGAGGCGAGTTCTTAATCTCAGGTGTACAAGACCGACTACGACTCGACCCGTCACCCCGCAATCTCGCTACAAGAGTAGATTTTGAGGCGATAGCCTCCGCGTGACATGTAGCATGATAGATCTGTCGACGAGGGAAAGTCAATTTTCTCGCCATCGATGACCGGGGTAAAAGAAGAGGGCTAACCTTGTCATCCTTGAGCACCGCGTTCTTCCAAACCCACTCTTCTTCATCCTCGAGGAATTCGGACTTCAGTGGCTCCTTACAAATCGGACAAGAAATGGCCTTTGCCTCGTCACCAGGGGGTACAACAACGGTCATAGCTCGAAGTTCCGCGTCCAACTTGGCGGCCTCTGCTGCAGCTGCAGCCTTTGTATTCATTGATCGACTACCATCCTCACGGCCTTTACCCTTCAAATCAACTGAGACGTCGCTGACCCAATCCTGCAAACGGTCGAATTAGTCACTGGGAAACGATGCAGCGTGATCAAAACATACCTCAACAGTGATATACCAACCCCGATGGTGTCCTCGACCTCCAGCTTGTCCTGCCCGAATGTTTTGTTTAAAGTGCATGTCAAGGTGGCTCTCCAACTTCTTCTTGCCTTCAGAGCCATCGGGGAACCGAATTCCGCACTGATTGCACCGCAGAGAGAGGTGCTCATATAAGAACTTAATGATTGGAGGTCGTTGCCTGAGGAAATTAGGGTCAGATCTAAAGAAAATCGGACGAAGGAAATTGTTATACGTACTTGACAATATCGGAGCTCGTCAGCTTGATGTTTGCCGACAAGATCATTGTTCTGTATTCCTCTGCTGCATCTTTGATGGTTTCGGCAGGCTCAGGGGTCGCGACCTTGACCGCGGGACTTGTACCTGTGGGCGTACCGGATGCAGAAACAATACCAGCCTTGACAAGAGAATTGAACAGGCTTGAGATATTACCAGGTACCGCGATTGGTGGGGTGGGCACAGGAGCGGGTGCTGCTTGAAGGGGTTGCGGTGCGGGTAAAGAAGGCTCTGGTCGAGGAAGGGGATAGCTGGGCTGAGCATATTGCGCCGGGGGCGGGACAAAAGTAGGTTGCGGTGGGGGTGGGGCATATGAGGGCTGCGAGAGATGAGGCTGAGGAGGTGGTGCCATCGTCTGCGGAGGAATCGGTGGCGGGGGTGGCGGAGCCATCTGTCGCAATTGATTAAGGATTTGAGCAAGCTCATCTTGAGAGACGCCGTTTTGAACGACTCGACGAAGCTAGGAGGTGAGAGAAAGTGAGAAAGAAGAAAGCGCTGCGTTTCGAAAGACACTCACCTGCTGTAGAACAGCACTATGCGTTTGGGTAGTCTTGTCATACGGATTCGATTGCAGAGAACGTTCCTTTTGACCGAGGACAAACTCCAACTCACTGAGTACCTGTGCCGTAGAAATCGTGGGGCGGTGCAGCGATGACTGTTTAAGGAAGCTCTGGACATGAGGACTCTGGAGGAGACATGACACAAGACGGCTCACGTTGCTTTGAGTAGTCTCGCCTCCCCAGATCTGGCGCTCTATCGCCACCTGCGGTGCAACACCAAAGAGCTCTCGCTGTGTCGGTGCGCCAGTACGCCAAGTTAGTAACATTTCTTCCATCTTGCTTCGAATGCTCTGGTCAACTTGATTATAGGTATCGATGAATAACCTGACAACCAAGGGAGTGAATTGACGGGCATAGGGATCAAAAACATTCTTGGAGATTGCATCAAGGAGATAAAACGCCGGTAGCTTCATCCAGGGTGGGACCTGAGTATGTACCAAAAAGGAAGATGATTAGTCAGCAGTCCAGGCATCCGGTGGTTGACAAACAACGACGAAGGAAAAAAGACGTGAACAAGAATCGAGGTGAATGGAGGGACATCAGGGCTGCGCATGAGCACTGCCGCACAACGAGGTATTCACTGGCGTGTTGGGCCGTGTCACCACTTGCCGTGCACCAAACAAAGTTGGGCCACCCTGAAACCACATCATTACTCGACCAGAAACAGTACGCTACGATACATGAGGTATACTACTTTGGCATCCGTGAGGGAAAGGATCACCCTTGACTTGAGGGTAGGGTAGAGGGGTGCTGATGGAAGGGGAAGACAATAGAGATCCGGAGAGGAAGGGAGACTCACCCGTCGTATGTGGGACTCAATACACTGAGCGACAACCTCAGCGTACCGCGATTGACTTTGCGCAAGCATGACTAGGTCCTGAATCAGTGGTCTTGAGTTAATCGTGAGTTCATTTAACCGTGACGAGTAATCCCGACGAAATGTGCTAGGATCGACGTGGTACAAGGGAGGGGGAACATGGGGCGCAAAAAAGTTGGGAGGTTGTGAGACATGTTGGGGATAACCTGTTGGAGGGGGGAATGTTTGACCGTAGGCCTGAGTCTGAGGGTACACCGACATGATGTCCGACTTATGCAGGCTGACTCAAGCTGGTATAAAAGTTTGGTTGACTACCCTGTCGCAGAGCGATGAATGGGACCAGTAACAGAGGGGGTCTTCACAAAAACTGAATTCTCAGTCGAATTCTTACAGCGAGTGGGGACGGAAATCTGGCAGAGCACAATGCGCTGGGGGGGATGGTGGTGGTCGATGATGAAGCCGCGTTGTGAGACGTTGGTCGCTCAATCGGGCCCTTAGAACTCCCTCCAACCCCCCGGCAACTTCCGTGCCGCACAGGCCACACAGCACCATACAGCCTCCCGCGGTGGTTGGGCAGACTTTTCCCCCGGTGGTTCCGGTGGTTCCGGTGGCTCCGGTGACATCCCAGACTCGGTCCTAGTCGCAAATTAATTCTCCCGACTGCTCGAAAAGGAAGCACCCCCAGCTGCCTCGCAAACGTCCTATCTGAAGTCCACAAACCCTTCAACACCCTCAAGACACTAAATTTCAAGGTGAGATGCTGCACAATTCCCGACATTTCGTTCTATATCGTATCATCTACCCCCAAAACGCAACCATGGTGCTGAATGAGGCTGGAAATTGGATGGATTTGATGGAGTTCGACCGGATGACACTGGGCAGGTGCTTACTCCCTTGACCTACTCAGATGCGGGACGTCCTCAAGACCGAAGAACTCACCATCCCCGAGGGTGTCGAAGTTACCGTCAAGTCTCGTTTGATCACTGTCAAGGGCCCTCGAGGTACTCTCACGAAGAATGTCCGCCATATCGACATGGACATCCGGTTAATCAAGGGCAAGACCAACAAGGTCTCGCTCGCTGTCTGGCAAGGTGGCAGGAAGCACGTAGCTTGCCTACGGACGATCAAGAGTCTCATTGAGAACATGGTCACTGGTGTCACCAAGGTACGCCAATTTTATCCTGCTTTCTGCAGAAAGACTCATCACGTCAATTTCAGGGATTCCAATACAAGATGCGTGCGGTATATGCCCATTTCCCGATCAACTGCATCATCCAAAACAACGGAGCTGCTTTGGAAATCCGTAACTTCTTGGGCGAGAAGGTAACAAAAATACCACAAACACATAGACCGTACTCAAGTTAATATGTTTTAGATCGTCCGACATGTGAACATGCTCGACGGTGTTACCGTCAGTGAATCAAAGGCACAGAAGGACGAGTTGATCTTGGAGGGCTCTGATGTTCAAAATGTTTCACAGTCCGGTAAGCACACTCGTTTTCATTCTCCTATACATCGGAACTAACACTCCTCAAGCCGCGTCAATCCAGGGCATGTGTCGTGTGCGCAACAAGGATATCCGAAAATTCTTGGATGGTATCTACGTTTCAGACAAGGGCACCATCGTTCAGGAGTGATCGCTGTCGTTTGTTTTTCTTCATCTACTTCTCCGATACAAAATACACACATGCCGTATGTCCGCTGTTTCTGTACCATGACCTTCAATATGACAACGCCATGATTGTAAACATGAATGCATGCATACACGGAAGGTGAACCGAGGTTTACATCGGAATGGAAGACGAATGGGATAAATATGTGAAATGCTGCCTCAATTACTGGATGAACGGGATCCCAGTCCCAACTCGCTTCCGGTAGTCAACATAGTCCTGACCAAAGAACTGGACCAACGCTGTTTCTTCGGCTGTGCAAAAAGTTTTGAGTGAAATAATGGAGAGATGGAGATATAGGTACATACGTCCAATTCTCTCAGAAAAGAACTTCCATAAGGTGATTGCGAAGAACACGAAGTTAAGCGGGTTTTGAAGAACTAGCTGTGTTCCAAGTGCCCAGTAGAAGAATCCCGCGTATGAGGGATGTCGGGAATATCTGTAAGGGGTTTGTGAAATTCAGTCCTCCGGTGGTAGAATGAATCAAATACCCGTAGACGCCGCTGGTGACGAGAGTATGTGTCTCAAGCTTTCTGAATTGTACCGAGTGAGAGAAGCTAGTTGCAGCGTGTATCATGGCCGTAGACCGGAGGGTCTGGCCAACAATAACCAACAGGATACCTGGGAAGTCCTCTGTTAACAACGACTTTTGACATGATGGTGCGGCGAACTCGTTACCAATTACAGTCACATAATGATATTGTTTTATGGAAGGGGCGAAGGCAATAGTGACCAGGTACTCAATAATCGCCGATGAATGCGCAATGTGGTACATGGACCCGTTTTCGAGGAGGAACGCTAGCAATAACATCAGGAAACAGAACAATGCGGTCAAAGTACGGCTAAGAGCTCACAATCCACACTACACTTTTCGAGATTCCATCCAGCTGTTACCGCGAATTCACCCCAGTGGAAGAATGCCCAGGCGGCCATGTAGAAACCGAATTGATATGTTGACCACCAGAATCTCTGGAACCCCCCGACGACAAAGGTTAAAAACCCAAGCGCGAAGGTGATCCCGAGAAGGAAGGATATTGTCGCTACCGATAACGGTGTGTTTGGAATAACGCCAGCTGGTCTCGCATGGGGGTTCCGAATAGGTCTCAGCTCCAAGGGATACTGCTGTCCATTTGTTGCTGCGGCTTCACGCTGGCGTATCTTGTGCTCGAGGCTATCTTCGACGTCTTTGGTGGTAGACATGGTGGGTGTTTACGAAAGAGTATCTCATTGTAAAATACGAACAATAAAGTCAAAGCGTTTGAACAAGAGCCGTTTGTTTGACACTGTTGCCTGCCATGCATTCAGTGGGAAGCCACAAGCGCCCAGACCCTTGCTGGTCATTGGCCATTCCAGGCTTGCCTCATCCCAATCCGACTTCCAACTTCAAGCAGGTTTGCACCGTTCGGACGAGCTTCCCGTAGTCCAGATAGTCCGCTGGGCTTCAGGAAATGCTACGGTCCTACTGGCATCGGATCATCGTTCCTCATAAACCAAAGGTTGTTTTTTCGCGTCAAGTTTCGACCATCCATGGTGCATCTAAACTTCGTAACATGGCTCTGGTAGCCCACATTGGTCCGCAATGGCAATTAAATTTCTCTCGCTATTCGATCTGATGGATGTCCAGATTCTGGGAAAACTACTCTTACCGAATCTATTTTACTCAAGTCTTCGTACTTGTCTGCCGCGGGCTCCGTCGACACAGGAAGCACCACGACAGATTTTCTACCCGCTGAACGTGAAAGAGGAATCACCATTCAGTCGGCCAGCATCCCGGTCAAATGGAGATCCTGGACTTTCAACTTAATTGACACGCCTGGTCACGCGGACTTTGGAATGGAAGTCGAAAGTGCAAGTCGGGTCGTGGATGGTGCGGTGGTGTTAATTGACTCGGTGGAAGGAGTAGAAGCACAGACCAAAGGGGTTTGGCGTCAACTAGATAGGTGAGCAGACGTTTTCATTCAGGTGAGCTGTCTAGTGGCCATCAAATCGTCGGTGAATAACCGCTGTCCTGTAGATACGGTGTCAAGTCGAGGATCATCTTCATGAACAAATTGGACCGTGCTGGCGCATCACTTCAGTCTTCTTTGCTGTCGCTGCTTTCCAATCGACTCCATTCCAAGCCTATGCTCCTGGCTTTACCAATCGCCTCGTTTGACCCACATGATTACACTCGTGCGGAGCCGGGAATCCAGGGATTGGTTGACCTTGTCAATTGGGAGGTTTGGAAATGGTCAGGAGAAGGCGATCCAACCCGTCATGCCTTACCAACAAGCGTAGCTGAACTTGAGCAAGATCCCATCCTTCCTCCTTCACACCCGGTACGACCCCATCTGATTGAGGCCAGGACACAGCTCCTTGATAACCTCTCGATGTTCTCGGAAGACCTAATGGAAAACCTACTCAGCCTACCTCCGGACCCGTCTGCATACCTAACAATCAAACCCGAGGCCATCCTTCCTCACTTGCGGAAAGCCACCCTTCAGAATGACATAGTTCCAGTACTGTGTGGTTCAGCATTTCATCATATCGGTACAGAACTTGTTATGAATTACGTCGGCGCTCTTCTACCGAGCCCAATAGACGTGGCAACCAAGGCACCAGCACCGACTGCGCCCCTGCGGATGCTAGCTTGGAAGGTTGGATGGGATAAAAGAAGGGGATGGATGACATTCGTGCGTGTGTATTCAGGTAAGCCGGCTATGTTGATGGGGTGCTCTTCATATGCTCATTTTATCGTTTAGGTACACTCACCCGACAAAGTACGATCCTCAACACCACTCGGAATCAACGAGAGAAGGCGTCAAAATTGCTCTTACTATATGCGTCTCAGACAGAAGAGGTGGAGAGCCTGTCATTCGGTGACGTTGGTGTAATTCTTGGTCTAAAGTATACGAGAACGGGTGATACCCTTGTTTCCTCCAAACATCCGGGCGATACATCTCTCCGCGACATTGTTCCGCCACCAGCCGTCATGTCCGCGTCCGTCATTCCACAGACTCATTCCGATCTGCAGCCTGTCCAGGACGCTCTTGGATCATTGGCGCGTACCGACCCTTCAGTCCGACTGGAATCTCAAGATGGTCAACTTCTGGTACACGGTCTGGGTGCTCTTCACCTCGAGATTGTAGAGAGCAGGCTCAGGGACGAGTGGAATGTACAATTCGAGTTTGGGAAGAGATACGTCAGTTTCCGAGAAGGGCTTGGTACTGGCAGTGTACATCCCGCACCAAATTCGTGGTCAACAGAGGTTGCTGGGAAGCCGGTCACCGCGTTTGTCGATTTCGAGGTCCGTCCCCTATCGCCCGACGAGGTTGGTGATCCTCTGTGGGACGGTAACATCGTCTTGGCAAAGACCGGGAAACCACTTGCTCTTCCCGATTCCATATCGAATCAGCAAGATCCTTGGGCGAATATCTCGCGTGGAATTTTCAACTCTCTGTCTAGTTCCCCCCATACCTCCTTGGCTCTTTCACATCTCCACATCCAAGTAAAGGATTTCCGATATCCACCCGAAGCCCAACCTTCAATTTTGACGGGCGCAAGTACCGTCATTCTTCGCGAATGGATCAAAATGGCTGGTTCAGGGCCCATTATGGAACCTTACATTCGTTTGAAGATTACCGTCAATGACGAGACCCTGGGGAAAGTCGTGAAGGATCTCACAGAACACGGAGGTGAAGTCCTTGACCTCGCGAGCGACTCGGCGACAATGGCAGACGGGGAGGATGTATTGCCCTATTCTCGTGACGGAGTCTACGTTCCTCCCGAAAATTTGTCACCCTCTGCTTCCTCACTTTCTAACGGAGACTCGCCGTCATTAAGACGTGCTATTCACGCAGTCGCACCTCTCAGCCGAATGCTTGATTACTCGAATAGGTTACGAGCACTGTCGGGAGGTCATGGTCTCTTTGAGATGGCCAACGCGGGCTTCAGAGAGGTTTCTGACACCAGGAGACTGGAGATTCTCAGAGAGATAGGAAGAGCTTAGTAGCCCACTATCCACTCAAAATTACCTATTAATCGACCAACTATATGTGTTATGGTACCAACCATGTATCTTTATAACTCCCTTGCTTCATCTGCATCTCCAAAGAATACTGCCCCCTCAATCTCGTCATCATCTTCCGCTGCCATCGCTGAGTGGCCGCCAACGGACCGAAGAACTTGACTAAGCTCAAATAACCCTCCAGCATCCTCCTCGTCTTCGTTGCTCGGTGGATCGTCGTGAAAGCGTGGAACAGGTGGTAAATTTCGTTGGAAGGGGGCAGGCGTAATTCCGCGCTCTCCGTCGTCTTCAGGGAGGAATAGTGGGGTCTTCTCTCTGCGAGAACTCTCTCCTGGTGGACGGTAATCCAAGGGAGCGATGCTGGGAGCACGAGCCCCCGGAGCAACCAGTCCCTCTCGAACGAGTGACATTGGCTTTGGTGCCGATCGAATTGGTGGATATGGTTCTACTATCACACAAAGGCATTGTCCGTGAATGTTGAACCCTTGATAGTTCAGTTTCAATATAGGTTTAGGCTTCTCGTCTTCATCATCGTCAACGATGAAAGGATCGACAGATTGTGATATTGGAGCTGGCGTTTGGAGGCGTGTCTCTGTTTCTTCCGCTTTGATATCTGTCGAACCAAGGTTGTCTTCAGTTTCGTCCATTGCTACTAGACCCGGATCGTCGAGCATGGGATCTCTCTGGCGTTGGGGTGCATCTACGTCCATCGCAGCAGAATCGCCCCCATCGTCTTCTGTTTCTCTATACCCACCAGCGACTACTTTCTTCGTGCGAGTAGATCGACGCGGTGCTTGAGGTGCATCGTCGACTACTGTGATATCTTCGTCTTCATCGCTCGTGATATTAATGACGTCTTCCTCCTCCTCGGAGGTTGCTCGTTGCTTTCCCTTCGTTTTACGTTTCTTTTTAGCATTTCCAGCTGCTTCAGCACTCCTCTTTGTCTGACCCCTCTTCCTCTTAGGTGGTGTTGGGGGCCTTTGCTGAGACTGGGCCGATGGTTGAACTGGAGGCTGACGTATCCGCTCTGTCGGAGGGGCAAGGACAAACCGTCTCGACTGCCAAGAGGTGAGATCGGTAAAGGGTGGCATTGAGGGGAAATATGTACCTTCACAACAACAGCGTGTGGATCTGCTTTCCGTAGGAAATAACCAAACTGGTAGCTCTCTTGATCATTTGCTAAGTGTCAATATGATTGCTCTGAGGAAAAGGAGCATTTACCCCCTCGGTGGACGTCTAACGACGACTGTTTGGCGTGGGCGGAAGAACTGCCATTTCCAAAGAAGATGTCCGCCTCGTTTACGATTTTCTCTGGTATTCTGAGCGGGGATGTGGAAGTCAACTCGTGCAAACCAAGAAAGTGAGTCCGCGCGCTTACCGGAGCCGAAGGTCCTCCAAGACGAGTTGCAAAATCCTCTCGGACATCCACTCTACATGTTGTTCATCAAGATATAGCTGGAGAAAATGAGACGGTCAAAAATGGCCAAGGGATCGCAGTATGTGGTGCCCACGTAGAGCGGTAGAATCATGTTTGCTGAAATCCGCAAATAATACGCGTTGCGCGTTCTGAATCGCATGAGGATATGGCTTGATAGAGGGTATCGCGGAGGGAGGGGGTGATTGGACGTGGTCGTTACAAGTCAAGGGGCTGGCTGTGCGATATTGTTAAGATGAAGCCAACATCAGGGCAGAACAATCCTTAAGATGGGTTCACCAAGACCAAAGCGCGTGAGACGCGACGCGACGCGTGTCATGATCAATTTCAATTAACGCGAGTTTGATTCAGATATACTGAGTCATTGTTCGGATCTCTCAATGGGAGTGGGAAGATTTTCACAAACATTTTCTCGGTCTGCCTATGTACACAGAGTCTCGACATCGGACACAACAAAACGCCTCATAAGTCTGCTGGAGAGACATCCGGCCCAGAGATGATCGCTTTGATCACAGGTTTACCGTCCTCACTCCTTCCTGCTCGAGTAGCTTTGAATGCTTCGATGGACTGTTCGAAAGAAAACCTATGGGAACGAATGAATGAGATTAGAAGTCATTAATATTCGAAGAAGGTCAGATGGAGCCGGGTAGCTACCTATGGGTCACAAGAGGCTTGAGGTCAATCTTTCCCTGAGAAACAAGTGCAACGGCTAGCTCATAATCCCCAGGCTAGAAGGCTGGTATGAGAACATGATATCATGAATGAACGGAAAAGACAAACCCCGTAGCGAAAAGAACCCTTCAAGGTCACTTCTTTGAACGTTAATTGTGTGATAGGGATCGAGACGTCAGGGTTGCCCATTCCAACCTGTTGTAATGGGGGGTTCAGCCATGATCTGGTACCTTGTCTCCTGTGAATGTTTCAGAACGTACTTGAACAAATGTACCACCGGGTCTGACGATATGAACCCCAGTCTGGATTGATACAGGCGCACCACTGGCATCTACTACAAGGTCGATCGCACCGGGCCCGCGATCCTCAATCCCAAGCTGTTCCCTGAATAATCTCGCATTCCGCTCTGAGTATGTGGTTTGGGCCTCTCCGGGCTCCAGTTTTGGAGGTAAGTATGTAGCCGTTGCGGCATAATTCTTGGCAAATTCAAGACGACTTTCAACAATGTCAACGGCAATGATCCGAGAGGCTCCTAATGCCTTTGCGACGGCCATGCAAAGAAGTCCAACGGGCCCTGCACCGAGAACGACAATGCTTTGGTTGGCTTTGAAGGCTGCAATATTCGAGACTGCATGCACTCCGACGGACAAGGGTTCCATCTAAGAACGCCCGGAATAAGTCAATCACGCCGCTTCCAGGGCAATAGAATGCTTCACCATGGCACCATCCTCCAGTGTGAGATGGTCAGGAAGTCGGTAGCAGAGATCTGCTGGGAGACGATAGTACCTTGACAGTGTACCGTGAGTCGGGGGTGCGGCAGCGAAGATAATATCTGGGCAAAGCTAATTCATGAAGTTAGAACATTTGAAAAAGATCATCAGTTTGACTGATTCACCTCGTATTTTCCTCTCTTACAATCGTGGCAAACTCGACAATTTTCCCCTGGTTCCAGTGCAACTCGATCACCAGGTCGTAGATGCTTCACCTTGGGTCCAACTGTTCGTTATCAGCATTTTGTGAAGGGATGTACGTATGGGATTTCTGGTGAACCAACCCTGTGTGATGACACCTGCTGATTCATGCCCGAGGACCTAAGGCATGATTGAGGACAACGAGATCCGTTCCTGAAGAAAGATGGGAGCACACCATAGGTTTTTCAACAATATAAGATCCAATGCGACCCTCCGCGTAGAAATGTACCTGAATAACAGGAATAACTCAGTTCATTCCGCCTTTGCTGAGCAGTGAGCCAGGATCTCTCACATCGGACCCGCATATACCTGGTAACGATGGCTTCGTGTCAGCTTGAGAATGGTTGCTAGCTCCAGAAGTGCCTACCTGTCTTCTTGACTGCTATGAGGACTTCGTCATCTCGAACTTATGAAGTCATCACCGTGATTACTGTTAGTAACCGGGATAATGTCAGGCGAGATTGACAGCGAGCACTCACTTGTAGGAATGGGTAACTGGTCAAACACGACGTCTTCTACACCTCGCAGAATAAAGGAAGGATTGTCAGTCATTTGTCCAGGAAGTAGCAAGGGAAAGACAGTAACGATCGCGATCATCCATTCGTTGACCAAGTATTAGATCTGGCGATAAGCTATCACACAAATGTGTCGTGATCAAGAGAGAAGGTTGCGCCTTTCGAACTCGGTATAAGTCTTCCCTCAACCATAATGGAAGTACTGTAATCCTGGAGGGAAAAATCTTATCCGACAAGTCAGGTGTAATTTACAACGCTGATTTCATCGAGAAAGACGCATTTACGAATAATTCTACAGCAGGTAAGGACTTCTCAGCAATATAACGTCTTCTGTTTATTCACTACGCCCCTCGCTTTCAATGGTCGTCAGGGGAAACATCCGGACCTGAAATCACTGCCTTGATTACAGGCTTCCCATCGGGACTCTTTCCTGCTTTCGTGGTCTCGAATGCCTCAACAGCTTGTTCGAACTTGAACCTGAATGGTGCCGATATGTGAGCTGTCTTAAGCTATGCTGTGGACTTGCACAAACCTGTGAGTTACGAGCGGCTTGAGGTCAATCTTGCCTTGAGATACAAGAGCAATGGCAAGGGCATAATCGCCAGGCTAAAAAAAAGACATTCAGAAAACCACAATGCAGAAATGAAGGGACGATACTCACGCCATATCGGAAAGAGCCTTTGAGAGTGACCTCCTTGACTAAAAGTTGGGTTATTGGGAGGGTGACCTCCGGGTTGCCCATTCCGACCTTCAGCAGCGTTAGTTGCTTTCCATTTCGCGATGGGGTGACCAATACCTGAACAAATGTTCCACCATGTCTAGCAATATGCACAGCCGTCTGAATAGATACAGCAGCGCCACTAGCATCAATAACAACGTCAATTGCACGAGGCCCACGTTCGTCGATACCAAGTTGTTCTTGCATCGTCCGGGCATTCCGCTCAGAATATTTGAGTTGTGACTCTCCCTCATTTGGCTTGGGAGGGAGATAAGTTTCCGTGGCTGCATAACTCTTGGCGAACTCGAGGCGGCTTGGGACGATGTCAACAGCAATTACTCGCGATGCCCCGAGAGCTTTTGCGACCGCCATGCAGAGAAGACCAACGGGACCCGCACCAAACACGACGATGCTTTGATTCGTCCGGAACCCTGCAGTATTGGCCACGGAATGAATACCTACAGACAGGGGTTCCATCTGGGGGATGAAAGGTCGGCGATGCTCATCTACAATGTACGTGGAACTTTACCATGGCACCATCCTCCAGACTCAGATGATCTGGTAACTTGTAGCAGAGGTCTGCAGGAATACGATAGTATCTGGCAAGGGTGCCGTCATATGGTGGGGTTGCTGCGAAGATAATATCGGGGCAAAGCTGTTGCAAAAGAATAGGAACCAATAAGCATGGGAATCTTCCGTATCTTATCGGAAACGCACTTCGTATCGACCCTTTTTGCAATCGTCGCATACACGGCAGGTCGCACCAGGCTCTAGCGCGACACGATCTCCGGCTTTGAGATTTTTGACCTTTGAACCAACTGCACGTCGTGATACCTCAGCCCACTCTTTTACCTCTGGGACATGGATGGTCTTACCTTTGTTGACAACGCCAGAGGACTCATGTCCGAGGACCTATAGCCTCCAATATTGAGCGCATACATTTTCCGGTGACAGCTCAGTACACACCATCGGCTTCTCGACAACGAAGGAACCGATGCGACCTGCAACCCAGTAGTGGACCTGGAATATGTTGAGACAGTATGAAAGGGACAAACAAGAGCCATACATCAGACCCACAAATTCCTGATGGCAATTGTCATTCAAAATGGATTCCAGGAAACCATCGCAACCACGTACCAGTCTTCTTCACTTCAACCAAGACCTCATCGCCCGAGACTATTGTACATAAGGTCAGGTTTTCCCGTTTCACGCATTGGAGCAGATGAAGGTTGACATACTCTCTGGGATGGGCCGTTGTTCATACTCGACCTTGTTGATTGCTTGGAGCACGAACGAGGGATTATCAGACATGGCAATGGGTCGACAGGGATAAACTGCCTCCCCCGAACGATATCTCCAGCTCTTATGGAACGCAAGTGCCCTATAGTGGAGAATCCGGGCCGTTCGGAACTTGTGTAAATTTCAAGTCAAGTGTCTGGGAGTCGAGACACGGGCGGATTTGAAGAGGGAAAAGATGATCCACGATGACATGAAGAATCGACACATTGCAGTTGATCGATATCGGTGGATGTAAGTAGAACCTTCTTTACACGCATTTGCTATTGGACATGTGCCTTTCGCTATAGTGTAAAATGACGAGGAGGTGAATGTAAAACGTAAATTTGAGACTTGGTATGACTGTAGATAACGATTGGACTACTTACCCTTTGATATCGATTGTGAGGATTGTGCACGACAGAAAAGAGGAAATCGATATCGACTCCAGGAGATGGCGCGCGCCTTGTCGATCCCCAAACATTATAATGCCATTTCTATTCATCATTCGATTTGCAGAATCTGCAGGCGCCCGTTTCGGTGGCACGACGCGAACCCAGACTTCAACAGGCCTCGCAATACGATTGGCCAAAACCATTCATAGTACTCACATCGAGTAAGAAATAGATTGTGTGAGAGAGAAGACTTCTTCGCAATCAGCCATCGGATACTGGGGCCCTGGGGTTCGTTGGCCGTCTGTAAAGTGGATGTAATAAAGAACGCTGTGTGACAAAGTTGAAGTGGTACGGCTGAGGTTGCGGTTGCGAATGATTGAGCAATCGATGATTTCTTACGTAAGGATAGATATGATTGCAGGCTATAAAATATCCAAACCCTTGCACTTTTTTCCTTTCTCCAGTCCTCTCCCTCTCGTCCACCATCTCTTCCCTTTTCTTTAGACATTCAAAAATGGTCGCTTCCAGCGTTCTCGGCTTCCCTCGCATTGGTGTGTTCATCCTCCTCCTTTCAATCATTCAAATATAGAGTGTGTCATTCTCATTCCCATGACCCCCACACAGGTGCCAATCGTGAGGTCAAAAAGGCCGTTGAGGCCTACTGGGCCGGAAAAATTTCTGCCGATGACCTGACCAAGGCTGCGGCCGACGTCAAGAAGGCCAGCTGGACCAGCCTTAAGGAGAGAGGTGTAGATCTCATCCCAAGGTTAATCCGGCCCTTCGTCGACGTGCATCGGTCCCGTGGCTGAACTCTTTTATTTTAGTGGTGACTTCTCACTCTATGATCACATCCTCGACCACTCGGCCGCGTTCAACGTTATCCCAAAGCGTTATCTCGGCCACAACCTCTCCCCTCTCGATGTTTACTTCGCGATGGGTCGTGGTCGCCAGGCCGATGGCGTCGATGTCCCTGCCTCAGAGATGAAGAAGTGGTATGTCTGAACTATATGGATTAAATCTTATTCTCACATACCTTCCGTGGCTAAAGGTTCGACTCCAACTACCACTTCGTCGTCCCAGAGTTCTCGGAAGAGACTGACTTCAAGCTCAACTTCAACAAGGCCGTTGAGGAATTCAACGAGGCTAAGGCTTTGGGTGTTGCTACACGCCCCGTCGTCGTCGGCCCTATCTCCTTCCTCGCGTTGGGCAAGGCCTCGAAAGATGCCAAGCCTGGTTTCCAACCCATCTCCCTCCTTCCCAAGCTCCTTCCCGTCTATAAGCAGCTCCTCAGCGACCTCAAGAATGCTGGTGCCGAGTGGGTCCAAGTTGACGAGCCCGTCCTAGTCCTTGACTCTGCATCCCTCTACGAGAAGGAGTTCGCCGAAGCATATGCGACCTTGGCGCCTGTCTCCCCAAAGATTTTGTTGGCCACCTACTACGGTCGTCTCGACTCAAACCTGTCATTTGTCGCCAAGCTCCCCATCTCAGGACTTCACATCGATCTTGACCGTGCACCTGGTCAACTTGACGAGGTCATCGCTGCCGTCAAGTCGTCCAATGTCGTCCTCTCGCTTGGTCTTGTCTCTGGGCGAAACATCTGGAAGTCTGACTTCCAAGCCGCCCTCAAGCTTGGGCAGAAGGCTGTTGACGCTCTTGGGGGCGATCGTGTCATCGTAGCAACGTCATCGTCACTCCTCCACACCCCCGTCACACTAGCTGCCGAGAAGAAGTTGACCGCCGAGCAAAAGGATTGGTTCTCATTCGCCCTTGAGAAGGCTAGTGAAGTTGCTATCCTCGCCGCCGCCCTTTCTGGGTCCCAGGATTCCAAGGTTGCTGAAGCTCTCGAGGTCAACAAAGCTTCGATTGCTAAACGTCGCGCTTTCGAGACAAACTCCGATGACACCGTCAGGAAGCGGGTTGCTGCCATCACACCTGATATGTTGGAGCGCAAGAGCCCATTCGCTGTGCGCAAGGAGATCCAAAAGAAGACTTTGGACCTGCCCAAGTTCCCCACCACTACCATTGGTTCTTTCCCTGTGCGTTATATTGACTGCACGGTATTATGCTTTACTGATCCATTGCCATCAGCAAACCAAGGAAATTCGTAACGCTCGTGCTAAGTTCAACAAGGGCGAGATTACTGAGACTCAGTATGAGGACTTCATCAAGAAGGAAATCGAGAGCGTTGTTCGCTTCCAAGAGAAGATCGGCCTTGACCTCCTTGTCCACGGAGAACCAGAACGAAATGACATGGTCCAATACTTTGGAGAACAGTTCAACGGATTTGTCTTCACTCAGAACGCATGGGTCCAAAGCTACGGCTCTCGGTACGTTCAGAGAACATCGTATGAATCACTCGCTCATAATCTTTGTGCAGTTATGTCCGCCCTCCCATTCTCGTTTCGGACGTCAGCCGCCCCAACCCCGTCACTGTCAAGTGGAGCAGCTATGCTCAGAGCGTCACCAAGAAGCCCATGAAGGGTATGCTCACAGGTCCTGTGACCATCCTCAACTGGTCGTTCCCCCGTGCCGATATCTCACGTGAGCTTCAATGCAAGCAACTTGCCCTTGCTCTCCGTGATGAGGTCGTCGATCTCGAGAAGGCCGGGATCAAGGCCGTGCAAGTCGATGAGCCCGCTCTTCGGGAGGGTGTAAGTGTTCAAGCAATCACGAACCCTTACTTTCTTACTCATTTTGTGATCAGCTTCCTCTCCGCAAGGCCGATTGGGACGCCTACCTTGGATGGGCCCTCCCATCCTTCAAGCTTGCTACTGCAGGTGTCACAGATGCCCTCCAGACACACTCTCACTTCTGCTACTCCGATTTCGATGATATCTTCCCCTCCATTCAAGCCCTCGACGCTGATGTGATCTCAATCGAAGCCTCAAAGAGTGACATGAAGCTCCTCAACACCTTCAAGCAATACGGATACTCCAACCAAATTGGCCCCGGTGTCTACGATATCCACTCACCCCGTGTCCCCGGTGAGCAGGAGATCAAGGACCGCGTGAAGTCCATGCTTGATATTCTCCCTGACTCTCTCCTCTTCATCAACCCTGTACGTGTCACTGGTTGTTCTAATACGTTATCACTGATTTCTTTGGTCCTCAGGATTGTGGTCTCAAGACCCGTGGATGGAAGGAGACAGAGGCATCTCTCATCAACCTCGTGAACGCCGCTCGCTGGGCTCGTCAAGCGTATGCTTAAGCCCTTCATCTTGCGCTTCAACAGCGTCCACGTTACGGTTAATTTATCAGTGTGGTGTTGTCAACCAAACTACCGCTCTGAGTGTCTTGACGTTGGGATTAGTTGTTGCAAGAGGGGTTTTCTCTATGATGCATGGTGCCGGATCATAGGAGATGGCAGGTCGCTCAAAGTGCGAACGTTGTGGAGTTCGACGAGAGCGGGTTTGTGATGGTGATCATTGTCGCCGATGGGATTTCAACAATCTCAGATTGAGACGCATCAACTGCGTGGTTTTGGTTTGGACACATCATTCACAAAATGTATCGCATCGACGAGTAGTCATGGAATTCATGCATATGTTCTCATAAACTTCCGTGTGCCCTAAGTCTTCGTGTGTTGTGCAATCGCCAGGCTCACACCCGGTTGATCTTAATCTAATCTGTCCCAGCGCCAAAGTCGGGTTTGGGCATCTTCGTACTTGTGAAGTTTCTTGTGGATCCTCTCATCTCAAATACTGAAACGGTTGAATGCTATCGCCTTCGATATGAAACTTGTTGGGAAACATATTGACAAGAATGGAGCAGTCCGTCACCCTTACCTTGGATTGCACCTTCACCAGCAGCACTCATCCTTGGACAGGGCCATGTTACCCTACGACCAGAGGATGATGAAGATATGTGGCATCTGTACAACCTAATACAAGAGGTTCGCCAAATCTACTTTCTATCCAATACAGCTTGTATTGATATCTATTCCTTGATACAAGGGTGATCACGTTCGAGCACCAGCAATCCGAAGAGTCCAAAATGTCTCAGCAACGGGATCGACAGAATCCCATCGTGTCCGTTTAAATTTGACATTGGCGGTGTCCCGGATGACTTGGTCACCGTCAACAGCAGCTGCAGGGGACGCTACTTCAACGACAAATGATCCATCGGCTTCAAGTAGTGCTCGAGATGCGACTGCATCTTTGCAGATCGCCGGTCGAGTAACTTCTGAAAATCAGCATGTCAAAATGGGCGCATTTCACACGTTGGACCTCGAGGCGAATAGAGACGTTCGCATAGAGAAGGAAGAGGGGGGTTGGGATAGTATCGCGTTGGGTCGGGTCGAAGAAAGTTGTGTTCCGGGACGAGGAGCAGAAGTAGCTGCTATCGTGTGTGGAGAAGGTATGTTTCATATCCGGGTTTTCTCATTGGTCTTCGTCTGAACTATGTGCAGGGAGCGCTACGTTTTGTCTTCTTTCTCAACATATGACTGTTGTCTTGCAGAGATTAGAAGTACCTATACCTAGGAAGCTTGCTACTAACTCTTCTGCGCATGAAAAGGTTCGTTCGAATTGTTTTGAGTCTGTTGGTGCATATACTCAATCTTGGCTTTAGGGCCTCACCCGATTTTACTCATCACTCTACGCGTCCTTCCTGCGGCACATACCTTATTCCACGCCGACTCTCAGAGCGATCGTGATTGCATCCCCAGGATGGGTTCGTGATGGAGTATTCGATTATATCATGGCAGAAGCTAGTCGAACAAGTAACAAGCCCTTGCTTGCTGCCCGCAATAAATTCGTGAAGGTCCATATCACAAGCCCTCATGTCCATAGTTTGGTGGAAGTTCTCAAGAGTCCGGAGGTCTGCCGATACATCTCGCCTCAAGGATTGTCACTCACTGTTGCTTAGATCGTGGCGCAACTCAAGGAAACTAAGTTCGCGAGAGAGGGTATTATGCTTGACAAGTATGTTGTCGTTCGGTTATGCCCCTTTTCTTCGGATGTTTATCAAAATTATCCCCAAGGTTCCATAAGATGCTCGCGAGTGACGAAATGAGAGCATGGTATGGCCCTGACCATGTTATGCTTGCTGGAGACCGTGGGGCCATCGGTACATTGTTGATTTCCGACGATCTCTTCAGGTAGGTACCGTTCTATTTCTGCTCGGGCCGTCCCTCAAAGACTTCCTCGTAGATCGAGCGACCCGACACTTCGGAAGAAGTACGTTGCACTTGTCGAAGAAGTCCAACAGAAAGGAGGGGAGGTGCTCATATTTTCTAGTATGCATGAATCTGGACAACGTGAGTACAGTATTCGCAGTCACTACGATTGGTAGCCAATCCTTTCCTGTCCACAGAACTTAACCAGTTGACCGGGATCGCGGCCATTCTAACGTTCCCCTTGGATGTCGAGGTGGTGGAAGCTGAAGAGCGCGAAGCGAAGGAAGAAGAGGAACGGAAAAAGAAGTTAGAGAATGGCGAGGATGATCCGGTTGAAGATTAAGGTCGCAATGTCAATTCTGATGCAGCACTATGCAGATTCCCTGTAGCGGTAGGATTTAATCTGTCTGGTTCAAAAATCTTGTTGTATCCCACAAGTTAGGCTAATCGCTTCTCGTATGCTTCCCATCCTGCTCGACGATACTTCTCCGCCTGAGCCTGCACGGCTTGCACATCAACATCACTACTCTTCCCGTATATACCTCTTCCAACAATGATAACATCACAACCCGACTCCAGTATGACTTCCTCCGGCGTCCTGTACTGTTGCCCCATAGAATCTCCCCGAGACTCAAGCCCAACACCTGGTGTCAGTATCAGGAGATCTTCTTTATCTGAAGTGGTATCGTCTCGCGCAACATCTTCCATCCTTCTCTGAGCAATGAAACCGATTACAAAGTCGCTGTGGGCTCGAGCCATCCTAACCGCTTCCTCTGTATACGATCCCGTCGCCAGGCTGCCTTTCGTACTCATCTCCGCCAGGAGGAGGAGCCCACGACCAAGGGGAAGGCCAACAGATTTCAGACCTGTGATAATCGATGGTCCTGGAACAGGGTGTGCGTTTGTAATGTGGGACCAGCTTGCGATTTTCTGCACACCGCTGGAATATTGGAGTGCTACGGTGTTGCCTGTTGACCATAGCTGGAGACCTGACACGAGTAGTACTAAGGGAGTTGAACGAACCAATGTCGGCAAATTTTCTGTCCTCGAAGATGAGGAAATCGTGCTTTTTACTGAGATTCGTGAGGCGATCAATGAGGCTGGGGTCAAAGTCTTCGATGATATCGACGTGTGTCTGAGAAGGATGTGAATTCTGAAGACCGTCTAGTGATATTGTTTTTGTCTTTCTGACCTTGATCAGGCATACATACGGACCCACGACGTCGATAACATTGAGGAAATCGGAGGGTGATGTAACATCCACGCTGACACATAGATTGCTTTTCTTCCTCTCAATCGTTTCGAGGAGTGCTTTTGCAGCCAGGTTGGGATGCCTTTTGGCACGTTCTCCATATGTCGATCGCGTCAGTGACATGTTAACGAGAGTTACACAGCCAAGGTGTGTTCAAGAAAGTGGTATGGTTGAAGCAGAGATATGATCTTGCTTTGGGTTGAGCCGATCTTAACGGCGAATCTAATCTTATCTCTCTCTTTGCACTCCTCCCGTCATGTCGTCTGAAGCTGAACCGACCTCAACGAAACGGGGTCAATATGACAACACCTCCGAAGGAAGTCGTTCACCGAAACGTCTCAAAACCCAAGAAGAGGAAACTCCAGATGTCATCATGGTGGATGCCAGAGATCTCGAGGAAGAGGACGACGAGCCGGTTTCTCCAGGGACCAATACCCCCGAGAGTTTACTTCCTCCCAGCCATGCTCTTCTCGACGCACCACCACCGGTGTATACTGAGGATGGATCTATGCAAAAAATCATGGAGGCTGATGTCGGGATATCTGAGTACGTTGGGCATGACGTTGCCATGATTAATGGTATCATTAAACAACGGTGTGTTGGCTTTTTTGTATTTATTGGCGTCATTAGACCTCCTGGATAAGGTTTACAGATTTCTTGGTCTTCGAAGTAGACTTGGACGGAAACGTCATACATGTAAAATCTCTTGGAAAACCAGAGTCGCCTCGCAAAAAGCCAACTACAGAGGAGGCCCCCATCCCTACGGCTGATACTGTTCCCGCACAAGCCGCTGAGTCGGCTGAGAACGGGGAGGAACTTCCTACAGGAAATCCTTCTGTTGCTCCTGAAGCAGCAGAGAAGGAGAAGAAGCAAAAAGAGACGGAACCATGGCCAGAGCGATTTGACTCAGAACTCAAGCCGTTCCTCTCACCTGAGATTATCTCATCTGTAAAACAGTTATTCCTCGAAGGTCCTGAACCGCCCTTTGTCAGTGACAGTGGGTGGGGTGGTAGACAACCAAAACAGACACAAGATGTTGAAAATGGAGCTGGTTCGTCGACCGTTACTGAGTCAGGGCCATCAGAGCCGCAAACAGAAGGGAAGGGGAAGAGAGGAAGAGATCGTGGTGGTCGTGGTGGTAGAGGCGGTAGGGGCGGAAGGGGTGGTGGTCGTGGTGGACGGCCTGGAAGAGAGGACAACCGAAAAGTCGTGTCCGATGTCCGTCTGAACATATTCACCACCATAACAAATCATCCTGTCTGACATGACTACTCGCTCACTAGCCTATATCATCGAAAGGAACTAGGACTGGACTCCACCAAGTTATTCGCACATTGTTTGGCGGAAAACTCGAAAGTGAAACCGACACCACTACACCCGTGGATGACGAAGGCTCTCGGATTGTGATCAAGTGGGCCAAACGTGGAGGGAGGGGTGGGAGAGGTGGTCGAGACCGAGGTTTGTGCCCACAAAACGGGAAAGCATCTAAGGCTGACCACGTCTTGGTAGCTAACGGTGATCGCTCTGAGCGGTCCTCGTATCCTCCTTATATCCACTTCACCCTCCAAAAAACAAATCGCGATACTCAGGACGCCTTGGCACATTTGTCCAGGTCACTACGTGTGAGCGTGAAGGAACTGTCAGTTGCTGGTACCAAGGACAAACGTGGGGTTACCGTCCAACGGGTCTCCCTCAAGCGGGGCAATAAGACTGCAGAAGATGTCTGGAGGTTGGCTAATGGGCTGAACAACAAGAGAACGGAGAAGGACGCTATCACTCGTCGTGGGGAACGTGGCGTGCGCGTTGCGGATCTGAATTATCGCAAGGCTAGCCTTGAGCTTGGTATGCTCAAAGGAAATGCATTCGTGATAACTTTGCGGTAAGTAGGACTCTCACCTACGAAATCAGGAATTGACCAGAGTATTTCAGCAATGTGCAAGTAGACTCTCCGGATACAATTGACCGAGCGATGAACATCGTCAAAACAAAAGGGTTCATTAATTATTATGGTAGGTATCCGCTCTTGGTTGAGTGTGTATGATCGTCGCATTGAATTGGTGCCCGAAGGAATGCAGCGTTTTGGGACAGCCGCCATCCCGACACATACCATTGGACTTGCCTTTCTCAAGTCGGATTGGCACCAGGCCATATCCCTAATTTTGCGACCACGACCTGGAGAACATCCTGAGGTTGTAGCAGCACGCAAGGCATGGTTGGACGAAGGAGACCTTGACAAGGCGTTGGAATTAATGCCTCGGCGTGTCGTTGCGGAGCGATGCATCTTGGAGAGCTACAAGAAGCAAGGCGGGGACACTCGCAATGCCATGGGTGCCCTTTCCACGGTCAGTGAATCACCCATTTATTCATACTCATCTTCTCAAGTAGATGGTCGCTGTCATAGATCCCACGCAACTTGCGGTTAATGTATATCCATGCATACCAGTCCTATGTATGGAACGCGATCGTTTCCGAGCGGATCCGCATGCACGGCGTAGACAAACCCGCAATCGGAGATCTGGTCTTCGACGACGGGACCGAAGAAAAGGCCGAAGTCGGGGGAAATGACGAGGTTGAAGAACCCCTTGACAAGGATGCGATCTCACAGGACAACGAGGGGGTAGATGACAGTGGGTATTATTACCTGTGCGAGGGTGCATGTGGCTCATACCCCTCTGAATACAGCGGAAGAAGTTGAAGGAACGAACAACAAGCGTTCCAGAAAACCATGGCAACCTGCGAAGGTCAAAACCTTGACCGAAAGTGATTTGGATAAGTATACCATCTTTGACGTCATCATGCCATTGCCCGGACGAGACGTTGCCCTCCCTGGCGGGAAGCTAGGAGAACGATACAGGGAGTTCCTGGTAGCGGACGGCTTGGATCCTGATAATTTTGAGCGAAAACAGAAGTACATTGATTTCCATCTTCCCAAAGTCTATTAATGGATTACATCTTTTTTTACCCAGGGATTACAGTCTCGGGGGATCTTACCGAAAGATTATGCATCTTCCCAAGGAGCTGTCGTGGTCTGTTCTCAAGTATACCGATCCAGACGTGGCACTCGCACAAGCTGACGAAGACAAGCTTCTGGGTTTTGATCCACCTGTGGTCAACGAAGACGGCAAGTTTACGGCACTTCAGATTCGCCTCACCCTTGGGACTGCAGCCTACGCAACCATGGCTCTCCGAGAGGTCACCAAAACAGAGACGAGTTCTCATTTCCAAACGGGCCTAACCCAGGCCTCCGAGGACCAGAAGTACAAGGCGCAGGTTGCTACCGAAGACAATGCTGCTCAGGTTGAGAGCACAGACTAGCATATTTGTAGATTCCCGGAATTTGTGTAGGATAATTATCCTGACCAATAGATCCAATGCTTCACTATCCCATCGTTGTGAATGTTCCGTATGGTACCCCTTCATTGATGTCGAGTGCTTGAATAGGCCTGGGAACGGAACCAAGTCGGCGTGCGAGGATGCGGAGAGCCAACCACTGTGCTGGTCTGATGCGGGCTCGGTCTCTTGCAGCCCGAATGTCTGGTACAGCGCTAGACCAACCATGTTACACTCACACCTTATGCTAGGGACATCATCCTTATTCTCATCTCTTTGTGTTCGGCCACGTCAACTGTGTTGTCGTGTATCCAGTTAAAAGCCAAAAGGGTTGATCTTCCCGACGGCGGGCCACAAACACGCAGGAATACAAGACCCACCGTGCCTCGCAACGGGCCACCTCAATACTCACTCCGTATTTAATCACTCTTCGTCGACGACTCCCATCCCACAACCCCACTGTTGCCCATGATGAAAGTCGAGAGGATAGTTTTCCTATCTCTGGTTCTTGATCTATTCGGTATGTTCTGCCTACGTGTCCGAACATCTCAGAACGCTCACGGTATTTGACGTCCAGCGTTCACCATCCCCCTTCCTCTATTCCCCCGAATTATTGAATGGTATACGCAGGTGAGCATAGTGACGGCCTCCCACAGAACCATACGCCATGGAAGTAACTGATTGGTCTTGCAGAGAGAATCCTCTGATCCGGGCGGCTTCTTGTCGCGAACCCTGCGTTTCGTTTCCGCAATTCGTGGCTTGCTGTACAAATCCACTTCAAATCCCCAAAGATGGGACATTGTACTCCTGGGTATGTCCGCTTGTGCTATTTTTATTGCTGTTGTGATGCTGAAATGTAATCCAGGCGGATTAATGGGATCCTTGTTCTCGTGAGTGATTTCTTGTCAGCCAGTTGGAAATGAAGTTGAATAGGACGTATGTGGGTGTCAATAGAGCGTTGCAATGGTGCGTAGATCAGTCCCTATAGGGTTGTTGCATAGGTGTCTGATTTGTGTTCCACTTCAGGTTCATCTCCCCGTACATAGGTTCACTGAGTGACAGATTTGGGAGGAAACGAGTTCTGCTTGTCACCATGATTGGGAATATTCTATCAGCCCTTGTGTAAGCACGAACCTTTGATTTCCTTCAAGCCGAATCTAAGGCGACAGACAGATGGATAAAATCTACCACATTTGCTTCGTATTTGGCCTCTCGAGCCATCGGTGGTCTCAGTGAAGGAAATGTCCAATTGGCTATGTGAGTACCTTCTTCCTCGTCAAGTAAGACACCATTCGAACAATTCCCCACCAGTGCTATCCTCTCCGATATTACAACGCCAGCCAACCGTGCCAAAGCATTGGCTCATGTCGGCATTGCATTCGCGATTTGTTTCTGTATAGGGCCTCCTATTGGAGCCTACTTTGCCTCGCGTCCCCTCCCAAGCTCTATCTCTCCCTTGGGTGTCGAACTCAACATCTACGCAACCCCGGCCTTTTTGACTTTAGTCCTCCTGCTTTTGGAAACTGCATTCCTCGTTGTAGCACTCCCCGAAACAAGGGGTAAGCGAGCCGAATCCGTACAATCAACAGACTCAGCACAGCCACAAAGTAATGGAACCACGCCTACCGAGAAAGGAAAATCAGACGGCGCAACCGCTGTTGAAATGGCCGACGACTCTGAGACCGAGTCCGATGTAAAGGAGCGAATTGCAAGACTTCAGGATCTCCGCCAGATCCACTTCTTGTTCTTGGGCGTATTTTCCGGCGTCGAANNNANTNTCACCNNNNTTNNNTTNNANNNT
>JANAWD010000679.1:0-20930 GCA_027627245.1 Meripilus lineatus | reverse complement strand
ATGTCCGAGTCCTGGAAAATGCTCAAGTTCGGAGGGCACGCCAACTCCAGCTTCCTCAAAGTCCAATGAAAGTGGGCTCAGAAACGAGTATATGGTCCATCGCAGGCTGGCTCATATTGATGTACTGCTCACCATTGCCATCTCAATCTCGTGCGGTCTGAGCAATAGTATGTGTGTACGTGACACAGCAAATATAATATATTGGAAGACAAACCACTCTACACTCGTGGTTCGGGGGAAAGAAACGCTTGCACTGGAGCCAGTGAGAAAGCCATGATATATCGCCCTCAGATACCCCTCGATGGACCGAACGAAAGAGGGGACAGGTCTTGTTCCGCGCAAACAACGAGGAATGGTGCGAAGTGTCCCGCCGAGTGGTATATCATCTTGAGCAAGGCCTGAATATTGAATACGTGCTGCCGATGATCAATATCTTCGTTCTTGTACGGAAATATGACATTGGGAGTGTCGATAGTGCTGAATGCGTGCATCCAATGTACGAGCGAGCGACGAAGAACAAGGAGTTGTGGTGGTCATTGTTGAAAACACCCAATGACGCCGACCGAGTAACTCTCAGTTCTTGTGTTTCATTTCTCGGAAATTACACCGTCTTTCGCGTGGTACAATTGCTAAATTTGGGCGATAATCGTGTAAAAAAGTCACGTGGGTGAGTAATCGACTGGACTTTTCAGCTCAAGTCTAACCAACACATACCCGCATGGTAGAAAGAAACATACCTCGCTCCTGCCGAACAGGGACCTGACCTTCTTGAAAAAGACCATCGTAAAATAAAGTCTTGTGTTCTTGATATCTTGACTTGCTAGCCCAAAGAAGAGAACAAAGACACAAAACGAAGAACACTCGTCCAGTCAGAGACTATGTTGTTGAGCCAAATCGTCCTGTCAGCCCAAGAAGATACAGCATTTCTGCCATCCTCCCGCCGGAAATTCTCGAAAGATGCTGCTGTCATTTTGATTCTGACCGGATAGACGTGATTCACATATTGCGAGCAGCATCACGTCGATCCACTTCCGAATAGTCAGAATCCAAAGGTGAGGATGACAATCACCAAGGTGGGACCGAAGAGAGCTTGCACAACAATGTACACAATGCCGGATTTGGAGCGATCAATTCGCGGTGCGCATCTTTAAAAGGTAATCACTGAGTTCAAATATGCAATTCATCGTGCGTGCCACTGGAGATACGAATGTATGCCACTTTGGTAAAGTGCTCTTCCTATTGGCTTATATATGTGTTAGATCGAGAGCATGGCAGATGTGGAATGCAACAGTTTCCAAGACGTGTATTCCAGGATTACAACGGTCCTACACCTTGTTCAATACATGGTACCTCCGAGCGAAAATTCACAGTGCCGTTCGATCCGAAGACAACCCCACCACACGACCAAAACATGTATATCCAAAGAAAGGAAATAGAATGACTGTATATGCTATATACCAGCACATGAAAACCAACAACCAAACACAGATGGAAAAGGAAGTGCAACAACAAAGAAAAAGAGAAAAATGGTTCCGTTAGGGTAGATGTCGACAGGGGGTGGTATCTAACTCAATACACCGATACTGAACTACGTTACCCAAAACACATACACATCTCATCCTGGGCCATCCATCACCACCTCACATCGATGCCATACGCCACCATCGTGCAAACAAGCACATCAACAATCAACAAAACACAGTAGAAATATACACAAAAAAGGAGTGATTTAACCAAAACAAGCCAAATGAAAGAGGGAAAAGGATGTGAGATATGAGCAACACACAACACAAACAAACATCAGCAACAGGATCCTCAAATGAAGAACAGAAAAGAAACTTCAGGTAGAGAAAGAAAAATGAGAAAGAAAAAAAAGAGTTACAAGGCGACCAAAGTCGATATTAATGATACAAGCAACACACGCTTTACTAGATTTCTGCACAAACTCCAATTCACTTACTCGGTGACGCATCTAATGAAGAACGACTCTGTCCATTCACCGCCTCCACCTTCGTCACGGTGCCAATACTCTGATCGCCCAAACTCTCCTGTCTCGCCACAAGCTCACCAGACCCCTCAGAAGGCCCAGGCGGCACAAGGGGCTTCGGGTCCGATGCAGGGGCAGATACAGGACTACTCCCCAGACCCAACTTTGATTCCACAAACGCTGCGATCGCCTGGGTGCTCCCCGAAGGGACAGGCACAGCCTCAGCTTGAACAGGCGGAAGTGAAGGTTTAGGAGGAGGAGGAGGTGTCGCAGGCAAAACCTCAACCTCTCCTTCTTGTGAAGGTGAACGTTCATTGTCACCATGTTGTTGTCCTGAAAATGCAGCAGAGATCGCACTTTCGAACGTTCCTGCAGATCCGCCGGATTGAGGCCCTTCTTCCAACGAGGATCGACGTTCAGGGGATTCTTTAGCATCGGGACCATCGTTGAGGATCACCGATGCATCTCTGGAAGACCTCGCAGAATTGGCTGCGCTATTGCTATCTGACCAGGGTGAAGCAAGCGGCGCAAGGAAATTAGATCGACTTTCGCGTTTCTCTCGCCTTGTGGGGGAAGGGGGAACCGACGGCTGTTGTTGGGTCGTCGAAGTAGACGTAGATGCAGATACTGACGGAGGAAGAACATTAGCGAAGTTGGGGGCGGTACTGTCATCAAACCACTGTGCAGATCGTATGCTCGGCGGAGCTTGCTTTCTGATGGGAGAAGAAGCTGGAGGACCAGCACGAAGAGATGGATGTATGCTGTTCGCAGGTCTGGGTGGAAGTTGTGGAGTGAAGTCTTCAGATGAAGCAGCTTTCAATGAACCAGACCCATTGGCTTTGTGGATTCGAAGTGGAAGTGTTGGTTCGAGGAACGGATCAGATGGGTACCGAGGAGAGGGTGATCGCGGCGGAAGAGGTGGTGGTGGCGGTGAAGGGGGCGGGGGAGGGCCCTTATTGACCCTCGATCTGGAATTATTATAACTGGAAGGGTGAGGTGGTTCGCCCAACGGTGCAGGCGGCAGAGGTGGTGAATTATTTTGTTGGAATAGAATATGCGCATTCTTGATCAAGTCCTCCATGAGGGTGTCCTATATCCTCAAAGTGAGACAGGATTGAATCGTAGGAGAAAACAGCCTACCTTCAAGGATTGTACGCTGAGAAGATCACCAGCTTTAGGCATCTCATCTTCACCAAAGATGACCGATCCGAAAACAATCGCAAGATTCTTAGTATCCATCTTGTTCTTTTCCTGTCTCGCAGCAATTCGGGCCAAATGCTCAACAATTGCCTTCAACGTAGCCTGATGAATCGGAGGTAACCTTCGGATCTTCGACCTCAGCAGTTGGAAGTTGTTCGATGCATGCTTCTCTAATCCCCGGATCGAAGAAGTCAACATCACCTCAGCAATGCACTAGGAGATACCGTACCTAGATCACCCGTATGTTGAACACGTTCCTGCAGCGTGAACTTGAACACAGGTTCGGGCAACTCTCGGAGATACAACTGAGTAATAGAATCCCGAGGTCACTAAGAAATCTCCCGAGGAACCTGATTGACTTCTCACCTTTAGCAATGACGCCACAACATAGACATCATCACCAGGGGCATGGAAAGAGAACGCAGCCTCGTTGCGTTCGATCTTGTGTTGCAACTTGATCCGGAAGATCCTCGTCAGCACAGCTCAGATCTCTGATCCCCCATCCGGACACTTACTTCTTGTACCGCAGCATGACGACCCGAAACCTGTCGATAGAAAGGAAGAAATGCGGGGTAAGCACATGTCCGTGTTATCCAATTCCGATATAATTGATGAATTAGAATTTACCCTGTAAATTCCCTCTGCATTCAACCCTCTTTCCTCAATCTCCTTTATACATATCTTGATAATCCTTGGAATATCGCCCTCCTCCAAATCGCGTGAATTGGCATAATCTGTCAGGCTAACGCCGAAGACCAAGTCTCGGCATTCGCCAACTGTGTAATTGTAGTAGAACACGGGCTTCGGTCTGGCAAGAGCGAGGAGACGAGGTATGTGAGTGGCGATGATAGCCGCGTCTCCACCCGGGGAGATCTTGGAAACTACCCCATTCGCATATACACACAATTGTGCCTGGCTGGATGCAGTGGCACTGGAAAGATGGATGTATCAGAAGACGGAACTGTTGGAGAATTGCCAAGGAATGACGTACGAAAGGTTATCAGTATACCGCCCTAGCACTTTCTTCATCGTATGAGACATTTCCGCAACGAAGGACTCCAAGCTCTGTGTAGGTGTATGGGTATCCATAATGAAGATTAATGCATGTATACAAGTAAAAGAGACCCACGTTATAACCGCCCTCGAGAAGTTTCTCTCGTCGCAGACGGAGTGTCTCAAGCCAGTGTACAGCCTTGCGGTATTCCTTATCTACATGATGAAGGAAGCACTCATTGTCAGAATTATCAATCTCACCGGGACAGAGCTACTGACCGGCTTCGTCCGCTTCTCGTTTGGCACGAACAGCACGAAGGGCAGTATTATCTGCCCTTCCTGCGAGTGTCTCTTTGACACCCCCCTTATCGAGGAATGTCATGAGTTGATTCAGCTGTTTCTTCCCTACAAAGGATTGGGACCAAGCACGGATAGTGAAGTAGAGCCAGACGTACCTTGATGGGCAAGATCTTGGAGGGGCTTTGACGGCGGAGGTGATCGTTGACGTGAGCTCGGGATGCTCCCCGAGGGCCGACGATCGAGGGGGCGGAGAGGTTGAGGACCGGTTACAATCGGTCTTCCACTCGGACCCGAAGAAGACTTCGTAGGTGGACTGAAACTATGATGATCAGAAGAGGGAATTGTGGGGGAAGAAGGAGGTGGAGCATTTGAGGCCGCCTGTTTCAAATCCTGTGATAAGGAAGGATGTGAGATACTAGGGGAAATGGCGAGGCTGGAATGCCTACCTCTACTTCTTGGGCTTTCTTGAGGTAGGAACGTTTGAGCTTTGGGTAGACATTCTCGGCATAATCACTGTGAGCATTCACGGCATCCTTGAGATCTTCACGTATGCGTTTTCGGATGCGATCTTGCGTGTCCTGTGAAAAGGTGTGAGTTGTGACGACAAACGGGAAGTGGTGGCGGAAAGGTACCTTTAACGTAATGAGGGGATTGATGATGTCGGTCGACAGTGTACCAAGGAAAGCAAGACGGGTCTCTGCCTCTGGATACAAGCGGAACGTTAGTATATGCGTCATTACTGGGAGAGAGGATATAGACGCGCCTCGTTCTACATTATCTCTGACCTCTACCCAAGCACTACGGCTGGATAGCTTTTCTCCACCTATCCTCTCATCCAGCGCCTCGTCGTTCTGCCTACATTTTGAGGCTAGGTTCTTAAGGGAAGCAATACTGAGACAGGGTTTAGAGGACGACAGGGCGGGGAATGTGGCGAGTACTCACTAGGTTTCCTCAACCTTCTTTCTGGAAGAGGAGAAGGGCGTCTGAGACGGAACAAGGCTGTACTCATAAATGAGAACGAGACTGACCTTTCGAGAAAGAAGTTGATGTAAGAATCTGTGAGGTATTTGAGGTGGATATCGAAGAGGGTTATGGGACCTGTGGGCGGGTCCGTTGTCGAGGGGCGGGAGGAGGGCGGGATCTCTGAGGTGGTGGACATGGAGGAAGGAGATGGAGAGCAGTGCCAAGAGCAGGCTTGCGTGCAGAGCCCTCTCTGTCTTGGGCGGCAATGAGTCCCGTTTGACTTGCGCGCTAAAAGGATTACCCTCCTTGGCAAGTAACGCGAACCAGCGAGGGGCGACTTCTCCTGTTCAACATAGCAACTGTGGCCTCTTCATCCCACCCAAATATTTGGCTATCACGAATCGCGTCACTCTACGCTCCCGAACCGAAATCTCTTTGTCGTTTCCTTCAATGCGCACTCACACATAGCACACATAGGAGGTGCAGGAGTACGACACATGCCAATGGGAACCGAACAGTGCCTTTGACTGATCTCATCAAGGGCCTGGAATGATTTCTCCGCACTGAATGACTCCCCTCGGGGTCGCATTTCACCATGCTCACAACCTCTCACCGAACAAGATACGCAATCTGGTAACCAACCCACTGTAAATTGACCAGCGCTAAGATTGTCGCGTGCGTGTCGGTGGCGTGACGTGACATGTCACCCGATGTCAGAGATCGCGTTCCCCGATTAGCATGGCCAAGCCAGATGTGACGTTCTGTGACCATCGTCGGGTAAAGTGACAGTTGGGAAATGCCTCCGCTCTGCCTCTGCAAGCAATTCTACTGCTGCGTACCTAGTCCGAGCATACCACTTCAATCTGGGCTACTGTACACCTCACCAGGCCATGATCCCAGCAATACACCGTGTCTTGGAATCAGGATCAACATGGCGCAACATTGGCCCTGATCATGCGCTGCTCAGGTCCCATCTAAAATCTCCATCTAATCAGTATTGTCCGAAGTCGCTGAGAAGCACCTGGTCTTTGAGCGGCTATTCGAGGCAGGTTAGATAAGTGGCTCTTCCCGGTACCGTGGGCACACTCGACGCGTTAGACCTCCTTCACTCGGTCGGCCTCTTGCCTCTTACCCTCCTGCTGTCTTCAGCACCGCACACGCTGGCCCCAAAAACACCCTGCCCTTTGACGTTTACTGCGAACATTAGCGGAATTTAGCGTTCCACTTTACAATGTGGACGCAAGTGTCCACACACACCCAGTCTTGGTTAGCTTACCTTGCAAGCAAGGGGGCCACTCAATCTATTCTCAACCACAGTATATTCCAGTATACGGCGTCAACACAACAACCTCAACCTCAATGGCGCGTTGTTTCTTGTGTGCATTCAACGCACTCCCGATTGACCTCTTTTCACTACCAGCATATGGGGGGACACCTTAGCAATTCCGTCCTACGCCGCGACACTCTCTATCCTCCTCGGTCTCGTAAACTTAGCGTCACATTCAAAACTCTTCGCCTCAACCCCACCATCAAGTCCTTACCTTGTCAAAAACACCCTGTCCAATGGTGAAAACGGTTTGATTCAAAACACTCACCCTTCTCCCGTGCAAGAGGTTGGGGGACCTCTCATCTTCTCATTCAGGCTCGCTCGTCTTGTCGCATGCTTTGCCCTTTTGGGAACAAGCATTGCCGCTCTCCTCAATACGGGCGACTGGCAAAGTGGTATAGGTCAAATAGATAACGCCAAATGGCTTCGTATCGCGCTCACTCTCGTCTATGTGCGTCTCTCTCATTTCTCATATACCTGTACCGGTTTTGACTTTATTCACCAGCTCTATACATGCATACTCTCCATTGTTTCAATCTCGACCAGTCGTGTCACAAGTAATTCTGCAACCAGACATCTCGCTCTTGTCCTCCTTGCAACATGGTTCGTCTTTGCTTATCGCGACCTCTGGCCACTCGCTACCTTCTCGCTGCGTCCAATCGACGAAGCGTACGGACCTCTCATGTGGGTCGAAATCGCCTTCCTGACTTTCGCCGGAGTCCTCGTGCCACTCCTCATTCCACGGCAATACGTCCCAGTTGATCCCAAAGTAAGCTATCTACACCCACACGACGGCCAGCAGTCTCCATATCATTGACATCTTCCTCCCCCTCCCCCCCTAATACGCAGGAGCCGATGGCAGAACTCAATCCAGAGCAAACAGCCTCATTGCTTTCCCTTTTACTCTATAATTTCCTGGACCCAATCATATTCAAGGCATATCGCATCCCCCACCTCGGTTTCGACAAATTGCCACCTTTGGCGGATTATGACACGACTAAACATTTAGTCGCGAGAAGTTTCCACGTAGGTGGACCCTTCTGCTTCTTGGGGAAACGTAATACTCATCAGGTTCTTTAGCATTTGGATCCATTCATGAAAAAGACCCGAGTTCATCTGTTCTTCGGATTGATGACCGTGTTTCGTATGTACCTCATCTCACTTTCTGCTTGCCTGCACGGAAGTCACATTGGCCTCGCTAGAATGGGAGTATTTCGTCCTTGCGAGCATGGTTAGCATTCGGGTACGTCCATTTTTTGTCTGATGCCTCGGAGAATGAACACGCCGAGTGATTGAGAATATCCGCTAAATCCGTACTAATTTCAGGTGGTCACATCTTTCGCAAGTCCTCTTGGAATATACCAACTTCTCCGGTCAGTGATTGTGATACCGTCTTTTGCAAAACTTGGTGTCCTGATGACCTTGTATGATCAGGTTTCTGGAAAGTAACGGCAAAGGAGCAAATGTCCGACCCATTGTCTGGATTTCCTGGCTCTTTTTGGGTCCCGTGTTTGGCTCGATTGCGGTCCAATGGTACATCTTCGTCGCTGTACGTGACTCTCCCACCATATCCACTTATCCGTCTTACCTTCCACTAACCAACCAACCCCTTTATTCGGATCACACGTTACCGCCCACCTCATGTCCATATCACATGTAGACTGGGACAATGGTCCGAACGCAAGGTATCATCACGCAACTCATTTTTGATCATGCTCTTCGGATCAGGGTCAAGGCGGATGTCACCACTCCATCTTCTTCCACCCGATCAACTGCCGCGACAACTCCAGATTCGGCGTCTGTTGTAGAGACTGCCACTCCTGGTAGTGGTCCTAGTTCGGGACGCGAGTCACCAGAGAATGGGTCCGAGCAAACTGCTACTGGGGATGGCTTGCTTCCAGCTGGTAAGGACAAGAAGAGAAGGAGAGGGTCGGAGAGCAGTTCAAAGTCCAAGGGCGCAGTCAGTGAGAAGAGTGGCGAGGAAGGTGTGAAAGGAGGGAATCTGGCAGGGAAGTTGAATAACCTGATCACGACGGATTTGAACAACCTTGTCGATGGAAGAGATTTCTTGTTCATCGGTGAGTGGTCGCATCACTGACAACTGTTGGTCAATCGAAGATGCATGGGATGCTGAGTTTGTGGCCCAAATTAGTCCTTTATATTCCTCTCCAGGTTGCGTTGTGTGTTTGGTTCCTCTATGCTATTCTTGGTTGGAGGTGGGTAGATTGTTCTTTCCTTGGCCTAACAGTCCGGAGAGATCACTAACCGCGGGACGTGCAGTGCGTTCATGGGAATGATCTCTATCGTTTTGTTATTCCCCATCCCAGGTTACATTGCCAAACTCATCCAAGGTGTCCAAGTCGAGAAGATGAAAAAGGTGATTGGTCGAGTTCTATCTTATCTGTATCCATCCGCATATTTTTCTCATATCATGACTTTCGGTCCGTGTGTGCCTAGGTGGACGCTCGTGTACAGACTGTTACTGAGAGTAAGTTTCTGTTTTGAGGGTGTGGCGTTATCAGTGGAGTGATGATCCATGTGGTGTTTCAGCTATGAATGTCATTCGGATGATCAAGTTGTTCGGGTGGGAACCGAGAGTTAATGATCAGCTTGCTGGGAAAAGGGAAGATGAGCTTCGGTATCAGCGCAAGTATAGGTTGTTGGAGTTGTCTAATGGCATGATCAAGTACGTGACAATTTTTGTGGTGAAATCAATGGAGGCTGACTCTATTCTCAAGTTTCCTTATTCCGTGTGTCACGATGCTTGTTACGTTCTCCACGTTTGTGAGTAGACTTCCTACCTTGTAGAGACCGAGTCAGGCTGATATCGTTGTAGACTTTGATCATGGGGCGAGAGCTTTCCGGTGAGTTTATTTCGGGACGTAGTAACGTGTTCTAGTTGCTAAATCGCATCAAGCTTCGGTCGTGTTCTCTTCAATGGCTGGTATGTATGCCATTTCTTTTGTTTCGTCTTTCGCTGAACCTCCTCCCAGTGTTCGATCTACTTCGGGATCAGCTACATACTGTATTTGGAATGTTACCTGCCATCATTCAAGGTCAGCTTCATGATTTACGAGCGGGTATTAAATTTTTGACTACTTTGAATTCAGCGAAAGTATCTCTCGATCGTGTGAATGATTTCCTGAACGAGGTGGGTACAAATGATTCCTTTGACCGATGCACCGGAATCCATTCGTTTGCCCACAGACGGAACTTCTCGACGAGTTTGAGGAGAAACTCCGGGATGAAGACTCACCTATTCCGCCTATCAACCCACTCGTCGACCGAACCATCATTGGGATTAACAAGGCTGCATTCACTTGGTCAAGCGAAAACGACGGTACAATGACTCCAGGCCCCAACAAACGAAATTTCACCCTCCGAGTCGACGACGAACTCACCTTCAAACGCGGACAAATCAATCTCATCGTCGGCGCGACCGGGTCAGGTAAAACATCTCTTCTGATGGCTCTGTTGGGTGAGATGCACTATATTCCGTCTGGGCCCGATTCGTATGTGAATCTTCCGAGGGAGGGAGGTGTTGCGTATGCTAGTCAGGAGTCGTGGGTGCAGAATGAGACGATCAAGGAGAATATTTTGTTTGGTGCTCCGTTTGATGAGGAGAGGTATAATAAGGTCATTTTGCAGTGTGGGTTGAAGAGGGATTTGACGCTTTTTGATGCGGGTGATGCGACGGAGGTTGGGGAGAAGGGGTTGACGTTGAGGTATGGGCTTTTCGGATGCTTTCCTTTCTAATCCATGAGTAGATGCTGACTTGGGTTTTAGTGGTGGACAAAAGGTACTAACAATTCTTGGTCTTCGTTTTGTTGGTTTATCCTGAGTTTGTTCGTCTTTTTCAATAGGCTCGAATCACCCTTGCCCGCGCAGTGTACTCTTCTGCTCAAGTTTTACTCTTGGACGATGTATGTGCACCCTGTACAACAAAGCTATCCTGTGGAGTCAACTGACGTGTCTCGTTAGGTTCTTGCTGCCCTCGATGTACACACTGCAAAGTGGATTGTCGACAAATGCTTCAAGGGTGACCTCGTCAAAGGTCGCACAGTCATCCTCGTGGTATGTACCTGCAGTATGCTTTCCCATTGCCACTTCCCAACGCCTCGTTCGTTTGTAGACACACAATGTCGCCATGGCTAGTCCTATTGCTGACTTCGTAGTTTCACTTGGAGGCGATGGTAGGATCCTTAGTACAGGGTCTCTCTCCAAGGCACTGTCCAAGGATAAGAAACTATCCGCCGAGATGAAAGAAGAGAAAAAAGAGCTCCAAAAGGCCGACAACGAAGTTGATGCCACCGAGCCGGATGAACCTGCGAAGAAAAGTGACGGGAAGTTGGTTGTCGCTGAAGAGGTTGCAGAGGGACATGTCGGGTGGCCCGCTTGTAAGATATTTCCGTTCGCATCGGCGTCGAAGGTTTCTTACGGTCTACGCAGTCAAGTTGTTCATCTCCGCTCTTGGAGGAGATTTGTTCTACCTCTTCTGGGTCACTTTATTAGGAGGTTTGACGTTGAATGTTCTTATTGCAACGTATCAGACTTGGTTCCTCGGGTACTGGGCGCGACAATACGAGATTCATGCTCCAAGCGAAGTTGACTCATTGTAGTAAGCCTCGCAATGCTTTCTTCGGCTGCCTAGGATTTGACACCCGAAATGATAGTTACCTCGCGGGATACACCCTGATGCTGATTCTTGCGACTGTTGCTTATGGTCTTGGAACTGTCGTCTTTGTCTACGGGTCACTCAGAGCATCGAGGTCTATTCACAAGGCGCTTGTTGCGTCTATTCTGGGAACAACCCTCCGGTGAGTCGTGGTCCTTGTACCCTCCATCCCTATTCTCATCTGCATCTTTAGATGGCTCGATGTCACGCCAACCTCCCGGGTTATCACTCGTTGCACCCAGGACATCGCCGCCAGTACGTGACTATCTCGTCTCCCACTACTTCACAGCATTACTGACTTTCCATCTCCGAACGTAGTCGACGGTCCGATGACCATGTACTTTGGCTTCGTCCTCGAACTCACAATTGCCATGTTCCTCAAATTCTGCGCAATCATTTATTTCTCACCTAAGTTCATGGTTCCTGGTTTCGCAGTGGCCGCTCTAGGAGGGGTCTGTGGTCAGATCTATATCAAAGCTCAGCTTTCGGTGAAGCGTGAGATGAGTAATGCGCGTGCACCTGTCTTGGGGCATTTTGGTGCTGCGATGGCTGGTCTTAGTGAGTGATCTCCCTGGGATATGCATATATGCGTGTGGTGATTGACATTGGTGTTCAGCCTCGATTCGGGCATATGGTGCACAGGATACCTTTAGAAAGGAGTCGTATATCCGGATTGATAAATATACCAGGGCCGCTAGAACTTTCTACAACTTGAATAGGTACGTTGTGGTAGCCGGCATTATCCAACGAGAGTTATTGACGCGAAGTAGGTGGATCTGTATCCGTATTGAGTCTCTTGGTGGTTTGTTCGCTGCTAGTTTGGCAGCGTATCTGATCTATGGAGGTCGAGTCGAGGCTTCCGATACTGGTTTCTCTTTGACTATGGCTGGTACGACTTCGTGCTCGTGTGCGCATATACTCTATGTACTAACGTTCCTCAAGTCTCCTTCAGCAGTATGATCCTGTGGTGGATTCGTCTCCTGAATGAATTCGAAGTTGCAGGCAACAGTCTTGAACGTATTCAACAATACCTAGAGATCGAACAGGAACCAAAGTCAACTCCGGATGGTGTGCCACCTGCTTATTGGCCTGCAAGTGGAACACTTGCTGTCGAGCGGCTCTCTGCGAAATATTCCTCTGATGGACCCAAGGTGCTTCACGATATTAGTTTCGAGGTGAATTCCGGAGAACGTGTGGGGATTGGTGAGTAGTGGAAGTATGCTCATTGAGCAGCGGCTGACAAACGTCTTTGTAGTTGGCCGTACTGGAAGTGGAAAGGTTCGTGCCGAGTCGTCGATAGTGTGTCGGTTTCACTAACGCGAGTGTCATCTGATGCAGAGCTCTCTGACACTGTCATTACTCCGTTGCATATTTACCGAGGGCAAAGTGTATTATGACGGCATTCCTACGGATAGTCTCAACCTTGATGCATTACGATCCAAGATCACAATCATTCCTCAGATTGTATGAGTCTTCTCTCTTTGTTTCTCATCACGACCTTGCTGATTCTTCACTCCTTTGTTGTACAGCCTGAGCTTCTCAGTGGTACTCTTAGAGAAAACCTGGATCCGTTCGATGAGCACGACGATGCCGTTCTTAACGATGCGCTTCGTGCTGCCGGCCTCTTCTCTCTGCAGAGCGAGACCGACGAAAGCCGGATAACACTGGATAGTCCCATTTCTAGTGGGGGAGGTAATCTCTCCGTTGGACAGAGACAGATCCTTGCGTTGGCGAGAGCTATCGTGAGGAGAAGTAAGTTGTTGATCCTGGATGAGGCAACTTCTGCGATCGGTGAGTTTATCGTTTGATTGGCTTCTTCGTCGCTGATTCGAACGCGCTCCATACAGACTATGAGACCGATTCCGTCATTCAATCCTCTCTGCGGAGAGAGTTGGACAAGGATGTGACTCTTCTGACAGTCGCTCATCGGTTACAGACCATCATGGATGCAGATAAGATTGTACGTCACTCCGTCCTTCACGTCACTGCCCATCGCCCTGAACCTGGATTCCAAATTTCTCCAGATGGTTCTAGATGCGGGTCGAATCGTAGAGTTCGGGACACCCAAAGAGCTTCTGATGAATGAACAGGGCACATTACGCTCACTTGTAGACGAGAGTGGAGACAGAGATGCACTCTATGCCATGGCGAATAAGTCCGCAACATAGATTTTTTCCTTGTCTTGTTTCTTCTTGTATAGTATCCCAGACTATTTCCTTTCCAGTGGCGTTCTCATCCATCATCGTACTTGTCTTTCAGGTCTCGTTAGTGTTCACCCACATCACACCTCACATCATTGTATCATGAGAAGCAATATACGATTGTCATCATTGAACCTTCGTACACTAGATATTTTGTGTTGTGCGTCCATGTCGTCCGCCCAAGCCGACGCATATACACAAAGAGAAACTGTCCGTGATCCATCGTACCCAGAAGTCCACTCAAAGAAAAGATCGGCCACAGGCGTATCTGAATCCGATTCGGTTTGAAACAGAGGCACTGGGAAGCACAAGGAGGAAATAGATAGCAAAATCACGGAACGCATAGTAAGACGGACGATAACAGCAAGAGTTGGAGTTATTTTACCATAAGCTTATTCCAAATCCAACGTAACACATATCAGCGAGGAAGCGGAGTATACAGGATTGGTCTGGTATCAATTCCTGGGTCAATCATAGCTGAGGAGCGAACCTATCGAGTTTCTTTCGTAACGGATGATCCACCTTGATTCCAACAGTTCTAAGCACAATAGCCAACTCTCCCGCAAGCCTTCTTCTTTCCTCCACATCTCCGCCTTCGCCTTCCAATAACTCCTTGACCGCTCGTGCAAGTCGACCTTTGGGCATTGTTGGTTTGGGTGGTTCTGAGCCACTTCCTCCCGATGGTGTCGGAATCTTTTTCTTCTTTCCTTTCTTTGTCTTTGGAACGGCAAGAAGAGGATCGATGCATTCGATTCTGAATCTGCGGTAACCTAGAGCAGAGAGAGGAACGACTCGATCGAGGGAGCTTGCTGCTTCCGCGCTTGCTTCTGCTTGAGCTATCAGTTCCTGAGATCCTCCTTCCTTATATCCCCACTTTTTCAACTCGTCCACCCGTCGCTCTCTCAACCTCTTTTGTATCTTCTCCCTCGTATCATCTTCCTGAATAGATTTCGCGACTGCATCAAACACATCCGCGAGCCGAAGCCAACCCTTGTCTTCATCCACCGCTCGTTTGACGTAATGTCGATTGACATAATTAAGAAGACGGTTCACGGATTGAGTTCCGGACGAGAAACGATTGAAGCATGGGACGAGATAATGGACGAGAGTCGTATCGTCGTGTGGAGTCCCCAAGAACACTTCACGAGCAGCATCGGCATAATACCGATCGAGTTGTTCGTACAAATCCGTTCCGCTTACTTTCCCTTTATCTCCACCACCTCCACCCCCACCGCCTCCTACCGTCCCTGCGACACCGATGCTTCCGAATCCAGTGCGCGCGAATGAGGATGGGGAGAGCGTGTTTGAGGGAAGGAAGGAATCTCTGTAGCCAGGACCGGTTGGGATCGTTTCGGATTGAGAAGTGAAGTAGTTGTAGACTGCTGTGTGGATTCCCATGTGGTATGCTACGTCGATTGGAGGTGCCTTGGACGTATTATTGGTAGGAGATCGAACGATGTGATCGAGTGCTGGTTGGAGGTAACCCCATAATGCATGCAGAGAAGCGGCAGGGTTTGCACTTCCTGTTGCTGGATTCGGAAGGGGAGGAATGAGATTCTTGGGAACTGTAGTTGCAACTGCTTTTTGAGAGGAAGAGGAAGTAGCTGCAGCAGATGTGGTCGCGCCAGCAGAAGCAGAAGACGAGGATGAATTATTGTTTGAAACTTCAGAACTACTGCCTGCTTGGGAAACTTGTGCACTCTTCTTCTTGGTCTTGCTCATTGCTCGAGGATGTGTGAGAGAGCAGACCTGGCAAGGTGTGAACACGACTTGTCAGGAGGTATGTGCTCTGCGAGGGACTTTGTTCGAGAGAATGATGGGAGTAAGGTCGTTGTAGTAGGTAGGAGAAGAGAAGGGAGGCTAAAATAAAAGCGGTGAACGAGCGGTCCACTACGATCCGGCTGCCAGGCGAATCACACTGGGGGCCTTTGCGTCTGTGCGACAATCAGAGAAGAAGGCCACACACAACGCTTCAAACAAAACAAACAGGTAGGATCATGAAAAAGATCTTGCACTCGGTCTTTTTCTACATATCAACCGTGACAAAACCAACTGGGCATCTCGTAAAGACCAGCCTCTCCGTTCGTGTAAGCCTCTTTCTCGTCTTCATTCTTGGGCAGGACGAAACGTCAGATAATGCAACATTTATAGATCCAAATACAGGACCCTTGACATCGACATGATACGAATAAAGCTCGCCGCAACCTTGTACATGTGCGCTGCAACGATAAAGTTCATTCACGAGGACCCTGCCACGCACGTCCTATCATTCATTTCAGAATAAACTTACTTTACAAGCCCTCCACCGATTGCTCCAATGCAACATGCACGCAAACACCCTCCACCAAACATGCATTCGTATTCCCAAAGCTTCCATTCAGACCCTTACAGAGCAAACTGACAAGATAGACCACTCTACACAGTACATTAAGGGAAATTCCATTCACGCAGCGCATAAGTTCCATGCCCCAATTGTCAGCTGAAAGGTTCTTGTTCGCCGCTCTGCCTCCCCTCAATCCCTCAGGCTTCGTCTCGGATTCTCTGTACTGGGCACCCCTTCCTTCAGAGGACTCACAATCCCACTGAACCCCTCCCGCACTCGCTGCGCTCTCCGGACTCACTTCACCCAATACCCTCCGTTTTCCCAAGGTGACCCATATGCATAGTTCACCCGTGACACTGCTTCAACAAACATCATCAACAAACGCGAAATCTTTGGCTGCTGTTTGTCAAGGCGGTGCATTCGGGCAGGGGGATCTGACACAGGAAATAGGAATACGACGTCTATTTTCTTCCAACCCTTCAATTTTGTGATCCATTATCCAATCGTAACAGATGCAGAGTAAGTCGGGTGTGTACGCTACACAGGACAGTAAACCGGGTGCCTTGAAATATTCAAATCTCCGGTGATTCGCTGTTCGGAGGTTCGGAGGTTTTGTGGGCACTGTGGGGAACAATGTGTCCGAGGGGCCGAGTAACGAACCTGGCGAATACTCGCGATCGTACCTCAGAGCACTCTCAGAGCGTACCAGGCTCTTCTGCTTGGTCTGGCTGTTCCTTTCTGATGGTGGTGTGGAAGACGACTCCGAACTTTCAAGGACGTACGATCTTGGCAGAAATCAGCCTCATCAGACGACGACCAACTTTTTACGAAGATGTTGTGATGTCAAGATCATACTTGTAAGATGCAAGGATGATACAGTACACACGCATGGCAATGGACAAAAAACATTATGATTACAAGGTGTGATCAAAATCACTGCAACATGTCAAAAAAGGCAGCAACCACGGAAAACTACAATACTCTGATGTAAAGGAAATGCGCGAACAGATGTACAAGAACGATATGACGAGACGACAATGAAGCAAATTTAAACAAAACAAACAGACAAGCTCAAGCTTGTATCAACAATCAACAAATGCATGCGCAGAAAGTCCAGTAAGAAACTAGCCAAGTCCATCACAAACAAGCAAACGACAACTGTGAGTAAGTATACACAACACAAAAAGAAAGAGGGAAATCACCCGTTTCCCATTGGTCTTTGAAATATCGAAAAGAGGACCGTGAAATACCACTTGAGGCCACCAAACACTAGACCCGAACCCCACCATCAACGATTTGAATTCCGCAATCCGAATACCTAACCTCGAGGCAGATAGTCATTGCTCGAGTAAGGAATTGGGTAGGGGTGTAGGGCGAGGGTTACTGAAGATGGGTGAACTGGTGACCATGGTAAGTGGGAAAGAAGCCGTGGTTGGAAGAATGTGAAAAACAAAACAAGCAATCGGATGAATGCTATCGAAGGATTGGATATAGATGGATGCAGTGGAACGGGGATGAGATGATATTATACTGTAATGTATGCGTTTGATGCGAGGTGTGGTATAGTGCATTGATTGAATATAAATACCTTCAACTGATCGACACCGGAACACCTTCCCCCCGCTCCTCACCCAATCTCCGTCCCTCCATCCCATCCCAACACAACACCTCCCCACACGACTCAACTACACCAAGAACATTCTTGACCTTGGACTTCTCTTTCCTACAACGTCCCCAAAAACGACGCCAAATCGTGTTAATAACAATGCGTTGACCCATAAATAACGCCTCGTTCCTCGTCCCCGTACGCACGCGAAATGATAACCATACAAGGTTAAGTAGACTGACCATTAGGGGGTGACCCTCCTCCTCCTCCTCCGTTATTCTTCTGCCTGCTCACAGTCCTGACAAGCACCGCACCCGCAGCGCCGAAATTCGCAGAACTCCTCTTTAGAAGTGAGCGCGATCCCGCAAACGCCTTTTTACGAGACGTCACGGTTTGGTCGGCTTCTCTGTCTCTGTCTTTATCTTTATCCTTCTCTTTATCCTTGTCGTCGGCCCAGCCTTTGATCTTCTTCCAGAGACTTGGAGTATTCGAAGGAGGTGTGACTGGTTCTGCGGAAGCCGAGGTCGAGGAAGTCATAGAAGAGTACGAGGAAGCCGCGGGCGAGGTAGATGGATGGCGAGGTCTTGGAACAGGTAAGCCATTGCCAGCTCCTGAAGTCGACGATGACGAAGACGAGACTTTCGACATCGGAAGGACCCTACTCGAAGACGAGCTCGAACTCGCCACCAATGTCGAAAACGACGGGGGAGGAATCAACGTATCCCCATCCCCATTATCAGAGGAGATACTGATACCGTGTCTTGGAGGCGCCTCCGAGACCCCGATCCCACCGCCCGTGGAGCTCGACTTCACTGCGATCTCAACCATGTTCGGATTGTCGGGCGGATTAGTGTGGTGGTCTCCGTCATCACTCGACGTAAACGACCAGGACAAAGTTCTAGCATGGATCTGCGGCTGTGGAGAAGAACGTGAAGTCTGAGCGTGTGCGCCGGTGATCCGCCTCGCATATGCTGCAGCAGATTCTCCTTCCTCTTCTTCACCCCGCTTGGTACTGTCAATACTCCGTGGGGGTCTTGCCACACCCCTCCCTTCTCCCCCGTCTCTGTCTTCGTCATAATCTCTCTCGTCGCCCTCGGTATCACCCACAACACCCTCATCGTCCTCGATCTCAAACACTCCTGACGCAGGAATACTACTCTTCGGTCTAGCCTTGGAATGACTGTAAACCGAAGTCGTCGGACTGCCGATCGTAGTTGCAAAATCCCAACTATCCATCGTCGGATGCGCAATGATCGAGGGATGTTTTCTTCTCTCCTGTCTCTGAGTCAAAGGCGGCAACCCCTTCAAGATCGTATTAACCAAATAACTCTTCTTCTTCGCCCCTTTAAAGAAAGGAGTCTGGAGGAGCTCAGCAGCCGTAGGTCGTTGGGACGGATCTTTATTCAGGCAACTGGCGATCATCTCCTGAAACGCTCGTGAGTACTTGTGGACTCCAGCTGCGCGGTCAAGGGTTGGAGGGGCATCTCGCACGATGTGCAAAAGGACACTATGGGGTTTATCGCGAGAGCGTGGTGGTCGACCTTGAGTGAGTTCTAGAGCTGTAATGCCAAAAGACCATATATCGGCTGATGCATCGTACTGTTTACCGTTTATGACTTCCGGAGCCATCCAGCATGGGGTTCCGACGAATGATTTCCGTTTACCCAGAGTACGAGGTTTGTGAGCATGGTGTCGTGATGTTGGTGTTGGTGATTGTGATGTGGACGGAGATGAGGAAGTGGATATGGTAAGACGTTTTGTTGGGGGTGAGGTTGATGAGGTCGGAGTGTCTTCCGACTCCCAGAGAAAAGCAGCTACGCCAAGGTCGCCAAGAAGGACGGTACCGTCATCGTCAATGAGGAGGTTTGCTGCTTTGAGATCTCTATGGATGAAGCCGTTGATGTGGAGGTAGCTAATGCGGGTCACAAGGTAAGCAGGTTGACAAGACACAAGTGAAGAGTGGAGTGAGATATGAACGGGCGAAATGGAGTTAGTAAGTATGGGGGAGGTGTGGACCAGAAGGGGGAGACGTACTTGATGCCCTCTAGCGCCTGCTTGAGAACACACTTGACAACCTCCTCTTCCATCCCACCAGCCCAACCGTATCTCATGACATCTGCGGCACTTCCGGAGTTCATGAGCCGAAGCGCGATGAAGAGCTTATGGCCGTCCATCCAGGTTCCACGGACACGGAGAACGTTCGGATGCTTCGAAAGAGACATCAACTGTGTTTCTCTTTGCAAAAGACGAAGAGAGTGAGGAGGTAGACGGTCGAGGTCGAGAACCTTGAGAGCGCATGGAATTAGGGGTTTGGTATCATCTGGTGTGTGGGGATTATAGAGAGCAGTGTAGACGATGGAGGAAGCACCGAAGCCAATAGGTGAGCCGATTGAGTAGTCTTTCGCATTGTCAGAGTAGAGTTGCCATTCGTCTTCTACTGCACCAATGAATTTGCGGGTAATACGATCTGTCGCTGTATGTGGCATTGAAGGAATTGCAATGTGGGGGTCGGTGGCACAAGTGATCAGCTATAGCACAGTGCAGCATGCACGATTAAGTTTTCAATCCCACCGTTGTTGGAGTGTGGGAGATGAAAAGGGGCGAGAAGGAGGTATGTTGTAAGATAGATGTAAGATGGGGATGTGTGGGGATTAGAGATCAAAGAAAAGGCTCGACAATCAGAGTGGGCTTGATTAAAAGACGGCTGGAACAAACGAAATGGGTTTGACAAAACTGGGGATTGTAAGGTGAGCGCTCCGACACATTTCTTGTTTTCCCCTTTTGTTTTGACGGAGGATTGGAAAGTGAGTTGGAGTGGATCGGTGGAAGCAACGTGTGTGCGTCGATGTAGGTCCACAGTGTCGGTGATACGGCACGAGAATAGTGGCCCTGGCGAGCGGATGTGGAAGAATGCGGATAGGGTGGAAAACTTCGGGTCTTGGCTGTGCTTGACTGGTCCTTGAGGAGCAATATGTTGTCAGGCGATTTGGATGTTGGAATTCAGAGTTTCTGCAGCTGATGAGGCCAGGTACGGCGATGCTTGTTTCAATAACGAGTATTCCGAGGTTTCAAGATTAGCAACGGGGATCAAACAAGACGCGTTCTATTTGACACTTGACAGAGAAGACTTTGCACGGAGCCAGGGACAACCATTCACGAACCGCGAATTTTGATGCGCATGCTCCCCGAGGACACCCGCCGCTCGAATTCCAACCCTCCGAAGGCCACCCACCGAGGCCTCCAGCGCGTCCAGTTGACAGAACGCATTCTCGTATAGGTACAGCTACAGCATCCCCTCTGAGCATCCCAAACAGAGCGCCCCTCCCGCGCCACGCCTCCACTTCTTCTCGGCTGA
>JANAWD010000678.1:0-20946 GCA_027627245.1 Meripilus lineatus | reverse complement strand
AAGCCGGTCCTCTATGTGGCAAGTTTCGGAATGGATCAATTTGGCTCACTAATAAGAAATGGGCCCAGTTCAAGAGCGATAGAGATCGCTGCTCTCGAGGCTCGAGCATGATGTCCTGGGTTGAATGTTCTAGCGTGTCTTTAGCCGTAAGGTGTGGTAAGGAGTCGGAGATCATCATAGCGCTGAGGCCCATAATAGATTCCTGATTTGGTCTCGACCCCATTTTTGGTGTCGAAGTCTCTTTTGTGGTGGGAACGATGTCTGATCTCAAATGGGTTGATGGGCGCCCCGAATGGTATATTGATGCATCGAAGTCGCATAGATCAAGAGAACGGGGTGCAAAACAAGACTTGTACTCAGCATTTTTGGGGGTGAACTGAGATGTTTCGTGAGTAGGACGGTCCCGTTGTTGTGTTCTTATTTGAATATGGTTTCCGGTTACCGGGAACAACCGTAGGAGAGCGATGTTATGGAGGATGAGTGTCCAGATGAATCATTTAATAAAGGAAGAATCAGCTACCTTTGTTTATCTCGCTTGCCGAGGTTTACACATCTAACAGCGAGAGATGCGTCCTCGGCAAGCGCACGCAGATTTCGAGGAAGCAAAAATGCTCTCGAACACTCTCCCTCTTCCGCCGCCCCAGCTGGCCCCGTTAATAGCCGGGATCTTTCCGATGACAGAGCTTCAGGCACAGTGGGGAGCAGGTGACCAAGAATTGCTTCGCTTTTCGATGGGCACTCTCATGTGGAGCTGGGTATTGGGACAAGACATGTTGTGGATCGTCTGTACGGAAGTGATGTAAGGACAGTTGATTTACCAGATGGTGCGGGACTTCCCATGTGAAGATAGGTCGGGGGACACGAGTCGTGGTGCTTACGGATCGGAATTGTAGCCGTGACCTTCATTTTTGTGTCGATGTCCAGTTTCTACACGGAATGCAGCAACCTTGGTGAGATCACCCAGTACCCACTCTGGATATTAGATGCATCAACTGTAGGTATTGCCACGACAAATAAGAAGCACAAATATCCTTGCCGAACGGAAGATGAGAGTAAGGACAACACAAGGATTACCCAGAAAGTCTTTGAATTAGAGATAATTTGACTGTGGTCGGAAACTGAAAAATTCTTGCGCTTCCCTGGTCGCTTTGAAAGTTCTGTCGAAAATCGAGTGGGCCAAGAACGTCGGGAGGAGCAAAACCCTTGGGCGCTTGACATAATCTCCCTCGAGCCACAATCCGTGCCCAAAGTCACCTTCCTTCCTGGGAAAAAAGTACTGATTAATGATCGGACCGCATTGGTACAGGTTGTCACCGACGCACCTAGGGTGCGTCGACGCGTGGACACAAAAAGTTTGTTCCTCGCGTCCGCCGCAGGTCCTAGGGACAGATCGTGGTTTTGAACAACGCGACAATAATGCCCATGATGCGATTCCTGCGCAGAGATCGAATCAGATACGACGAGGCCGTGCTACGAGTATTGACAGCCTCCTCAACGCCGATGTTGTGTCGACCAAAGTTCAAGTTGAACAACTTGCCTTGGTGATGCACTTTGGTTCTGCCGATGATGGAAGATATGCGTGGGTTAAACTCTACGAATTCACTCAAATGGCCGCTAATTGACTGTGGCTCACGGTGGTTTGTTGTCTTGAACAGTAATGGGCTAGTGCAGGGACGGACAAGAGATTTGGTCTGCGAAAACTGTGGAATTGGTTGAAAGAAGTCATCAACCCACCCGGATGGGCCCCTGTCCTTGGCTTTGCAGATCCAGGTTTCCGGTGCATGGAGTCAGAAGCGTATCATTTTGAGTATGTCATATTTTCCCTTCCTTTATCATGGGAAATTATGTGACATAACCTCAATTTCCTTCCATCCTTCCCTGTATATAAGGTGAGGGTCGTTGTCCTCATTTTCCTCAGTCTGAAAAGCCCCTTCAGCAGTCAGTACTACATTCTCCTCACCGAGTTCCCTCTCTCAAACATCAGCAAAATGTTCGCTCGCTCTGCTCAGACCATCCTCTCCGTCCTTCTCTTCTTCGTCGTCTTTGCGGCTGCATCGCCCGCTCCTGCTCCTCTTCCATGGGGAGGAACTCCGACCCAGACGATCACCGTTACTGCCACCGCCACACCTACCGGCTCTTCCGGTAACTGCAACACTGGCCCTATGCAATGCTGCAACTCCGTCCAGGCTGTATGTACTCAAACTGACTATCTCAGTATGAGAGCTGACACTCTATCGTAGGCTAACTCCGGAGGACCTCTTGCACTGATCCTTGGACTCCTTGGCATCGTTGTCTCACCTGTCAATGCTCTCGTTGGCCTCAACTGCTCTCCCATCTCCGTCATTGGTGTTGGCGGCAGTGGCTGCAGTGCTACTCCTGTCTGCTGCCAAAACAACAACGTCGTAAGTTCTCATCCCGAATGTTGAGAACCGTGCCCTAACATCTTCTCTTCAAGGGTGGTCTCATCTCCATCGGTTGCATTCCCATTATCCTCTAAGCCTCTAAAACGGTGGAAGCATCCTTCAAGCTGTAGTTGGTCAAGGTTTCTACGAGTTTGAATAAGGGCTGCTGGACAATGTATACCCCTTGTTGTGTCTGTGCTCCTTTGCATTTCTAGGATTGACATGTTGTGTACTGTCGTTTTCACAAAAATTATTGTCTTGGATCCATAACAAATACCTCGTATGCACCGAGCCCGACCTGAAACCTTTCGAAGATGAAGGGCCATTCTGACTGACACTGATGACTGAGAGAATTTGGATAACATTGCAGTCCCGATTCACTCTACCAATCAGAAGAATATCTTCCTGTTTCTCCTCACAGCCATCGGGAGTGATTCTGTGTCTGGGTACTTTCTTCCACTGAAGCTGCGAACTAGATGGTAACCCACTCTTTCCCCAAGACCTGCTTCTTTGTAGTGGTCCAGATAGATATTTATGGACGCAGCGAATGCGGAGACCATCAAATGGTTTTACGCCCCAGGGAATTGCATCGAATGAAAACAAATGGGGAGTAGAATTGGAAACGATACGTTTTAGAAGAACGGGTGCCCCTGATCAAGATCGTCAGATGGGGGACAACTTCTTCAAAAAGATATCACCTCAAATCTTAGAGAAGTCGGGGAAGATATGCTCACCGCCCGTGCTGACTCTGCATTAGAAGTAAGTTGTAAGACTTGGAAGACGAACTCAAAACAGATATCGACGACTCGATGTCGCCCATTTCCGATCTCGACATTCTAGGCCCGGAAAGACTCGGATGACTCATCCGAGACACGTAAATTGTGACAGCCCTCGTGACGGCATCTATTTTTCGGATTCCCAGCGGCGAAAACAGCTTGTTGCGCAAAACATACGCCCACGATCCACAACTCTGCTGGCAAAGTGACTCTTCAGCATGAAGGGGATATTTCATCGGTATACATCGCGCTGGTATTGCTTGAGATGGGTATGCTGTCTTATTGCTGCATCATTCTTTGTCCCCGTCCAGCCTTCACTGAGTCTGATTCTTCCGCGAACAAGGTACCCCGTCTGGTCCCGACGGTTTGAATAGCCCCCTAGTTCGTTTGCGAACTTACACCGACCACAACCGTCTCAGACAAGCATGGAGTACCTTTCTCCTTTTCCTTCACTGTCGTTGTGCTTTCTGGTGCTTCCTTTCTATCGAGTCTCAACGACAGTTTTCAATGAATCATTACAAGGCTCAACGAGTTCTCCAGCAAGTCCGCACAATCGCCACAACGCTGCGGGCGACCGCCCACACCACTCAACGATGACCTTCGTAATTTTCTATGAAAGACTTCCAGTCTATCAGATGCAGGCTTGGCACTATACCACCAGGTCGAATTCCGATCTCGGATTACTTTCGATGGCTCTTCAAGACCACGAGATACGATCGAAGTCATCATGTCGAAGGTTGCATCAGTTCCTTCAAGTTGTTCGCTGGCCTGGATCTGAATTCTGCTGAGTACACACCCGAAATACGTCCTGTTTCGTACATGCTATTGCCTTTTCTCCAACGCTTTTCGTATCCACAAATCTCCGCCGCTTGCTTTCTGTAAACAGGTTTACCTTAAGCAGTCCGCAAACGCTATTAGAAGGTGTTTCGCTCGGCCTGCAAAGAATGGGCTTAAGCGGCCACTAAATAAATAACAATCTCGACTTTCGAAGGTGGGATGAACTTCTTGGTCGCCTCCAACACACGAAACACTCGTTCACCATGTGTTTTTTCAGGGGAGAGGAGCATCGTCGATTTATAATCGAACATACAACAATCACCGCCATTGCGATGGCTGCCTTTGTAAGTAGAACATCTCCCGCTGTCACTTCACGTAGAAGGTCTTCGGCACTTTGCGGGGAGGGGATGGGGCTGCCAGTGCACGATACAGTACACTCTGACCACGCCCAGATGTTTTCTCAAGAAACGAGCGGAAATGATTTACACCGTGGCCGACAAATGTACGGACATGGTTTAGCTGCGGTGTTTGTGAATTCTTCACGTCTTCGTTTTGCGCAAATTTGTTACTTCTTTTGGTCCGTTTCGGCGCTTGTATGGTTGATCGTTTTTCAGGTTGTGAAGTGCATCCTCCGTTCATGCCCTGGAGTCCAAACTCACCGACAATCCATTATTTTCGCTGCGTCCCCATTTTCACGTATGGCCCAACGTCATCTTCACTAATCGACATGGCCTGCGAGAGTCTCCCTCCGAAACGCATCCCGCGCTCACAGTGGCATGTGCCACGGCTACGATCATGGTTATGGTTGCCTCATACTTGTTTCATTGTGTGGGCTATAGTCAGCACTCTTTCTAATCGTGAGTGAACTCAATCACCCTGGTACATTTCGATATCTAATATCAGAAGAATTAGGCAGCCTGTGGGCGATCCGTGTTCGAAGGACGATGGTATGCTTTTGATACTGCCTTGGTCGATTACCATTCAACCAAGGCGTCGTAGGCAGCCATTAATGACGGATCATGAAGTGCCCATGTGCCAATCATGTTACCCTTCAACAAGTCCTATGTTTCCTGTCAAGGTTGCCTTCCAGATCGACATGAATATTAAATAATAAGTTTTTAGATTATCGATTATCCTCGAGGTTTTTACAGACAGTGTCACCGTCCAAGAGCGTGTGGCAACTCGGGGTCAACTATAGTCTGAGCATCCCGAACATCCTTGACTTGTTGCAGGGATGATCACCATCGGTACCATGATCAGGTTACTGTCCATAGGGCGGCCCTCCGTTCCGTGCCCACATCTTTGTGGTTCATCGCATTCCGGTGGGGGCGCAAAGGGGATGTCGAACTCAGGCTCGAGAATTGGCGTGGGTCAGCCACTTCTCTCTTGCCAGGGGGTGGCCGTGTGGCGTACTACGTACATGGAAGCCAGTCGAAAATGATGTTCGTGTTGGGGATTATGAGGATCCCCACATGAGGATCTGGAGAAGTGTTGGGTTATGGTAAGTTGAACCAGACAGTCTCATTTTTCGAAATCGTATGTGTAAGGTAGCCATGAAGGTGACACCGGTAAGATCTTCCGAGCGGTCCTAGTGAACGTTCATGCGCAGTTCCAGCCACGCCTCTTGTGTACGAGTGCTATGAATGCGGCATGGTGGTCTTGTCGGTCATAATACGATGTCATTGTGGGGTTCGATCTTTTCATTTCCAATTCCAGATTTAATTACGAGAACAAACTACAAAGGGTTTTGGGTCCGCCAAGGAAAGCAACCCTGAAACCAACGACACAACTCCGGTGTTTTGTCAACCTCGGGATTCCGATGTACAATACAAACAGAATCTTGGGACTTCTCCAATATGTGAAGTAGATGCCACGGCCACGAATGGCCTACAGTGCCACTTTTTTGTATAGTACCAGTATCAGCATCGTCATCTCATAAGATGAGAAGGTTGGAGCCACTACTCGTGCCTATCGATTGATTTCGAATTCCCACAGAGTGCCAATGATCAGAAAATGAACAATGTAACCGAGGAAGGAATACAGGAGGACAACCGTGCTACCTGTGAGCTGCGACTATTCGCGACGGAGTTCTCCATGAGAAGGCGGCGGCTCGGATAACAAGCAGAAAAAAAACCGCTGACCCACTTATGTTTGCACCCGTGGCTTCGTTCCAACCCAGCACCAATGTACCGACTCCACAAAACTCAGTAGTTCGACCATCAATGATGGATGTAGGTGTGCATTGCACCCATTTAATTGACCCCATTAGCGATGAATGGGTAGAAAAACGAGGCTACAGTGCCTCTGGCCCCTGCTGTGACTTCGAAGCAGGTAAAACTTCGTCCAAGAGGAAGTATGATGAAATTCACTTACACACTCATGACAGGTTGTTCCTGCATTGAAGCTGACCGGAGAGTCTGCCGACTCGTAGGACCGAGGTGTAATCATCTTGGGCATAAGCAGATTATGGGCCGAGGTTGGCACATCACATCAATACGGCCACCAAGGGTTGAAGTGATGACGCTGCGATCAACAAGGAGGTGGACTGATGAATTTTCGCCCAGAATGTGAATGATAATCGCATACGAGTTACTGATCCCCTTCAACGACGATATTCACATTTGGAAGATTTACGAAAGTGGTTTATTCGTTGTTGGGAACGGTGAGGCTGTGTCTAACGAAATGCTCTCGCTTCTTGATGCGCCGGCCCAAAGCAAACGATAAATCCCCCTCAACGCCGACTCCGAGGTCCTTTTTTCGGACTTTTACTACATATATCGGTTATGCTTCTACTTTATACTGGCGCCTGCACCCGTTGATGGAAGGAAGAACTCAACTCCAGAAACTCTCTCACAGGTAATACGAACCTAAGGGTCGTCGAGGCGTTGCAATCCGCTTCGATTCCGGTGAATTATTGTGTTTTCCATCTTTACCAGAACCCGGACGAGAGGGGCGTACCATCCAAACACCGTCAGGTTAGGTTCAGAAGACTCTGTTGACACAAGAGAATGTTGCACTTCGGGAATAGCGTGTTCCCGTTCAAGAGTATGTCCTGTCTACTCCAGTTTCATTGCGTCAGACTGATTGCACAATTTTCTGCATGGGAAAATACTCTGCTCTGCACCAAGCTTCATGTATAAAAGCAGGCGCGACTTGGGGAGAGTTTCTTCAGTCTGAACAGCTACAGCAGTCAGCAAAAACAAACACTCTTCTACAAGTCTTCCTCACCTCTTGCAATCCAACATCCAAAATGTTCGCTCGCTCCACTCAGACCATCCTCGCCATCGTCCTCTTCTTCGTCGTCTTCGCAACGGCTACTCCCGTTCCCCAGACGAACAGCTGCAACACTGGCCCTGTCCAATGCTGCAACTCCCTCCAATCCGTAAGTTACCTTGTCGAATGAGAGCACACGCGCTAACGCACTGTTACATAGACAAAAGACAACGCCCCGCTCAACTTGCTCCTCGGCTTGCTCGGTGTTGTTCTTGGCCCCGTTGAAGCTCTCGTTGGCCTCACCTGCAGCCCCATCTCCGTTATTGGTGTCGGCTCATCTGGCTGCAACACCTCCCCAGTCTGCTGCACCAACAACAACGTCGTAAGTCTTCACTCTTAGTCATCAGTCTTTGCACAAAACTTAGCGCATTCGCTCCAAAGGGTGGTCTCATCTCCGTCGGATGTATCCCCATCATTCTCTAAATATCGACGCTCAAGCCCGACTGATCCCAAGTTTTGGTTGCTGAAAGTTGTCCGATTGACGGGTTGTTACAAAGATACACATTCATTGGCTTTGCCTGTTGTTTGACGTGGTTGTTGTACCTTAATCCAGACAGCATCTAGTCTTATCTCCAATACTCCTTCGCTTGCCTGAAATTTTCTTGAGCTCGTTCATTTCCGGCTTGAGAGCAGATCATGAAATGGACCCAACGCCTTCCCTATGTTGGACAGTCAAATCCCTATGAGAGATGTAGTACAGACCCGCTTGGCGACGTACAAATTTCCACGAAACTCACATCAGTCAGGGCTGTTGATGCCAAGGTTCCATCAACGATGATAAAATTTTGGGTCATATCCATGAGTTACTTTGATATTGAGTTTCACCTGAGCTACATTTTTTACAGACCATTCTGAAGTAGCGTCTCATCAGTACTCACCACTGCTTTTGTTATGGAAGGCGAAGGAAACTGGTCAAGTACAACGCCTGACAGAACACCATGGATGGCATAGAATTCAAAGTTCTATCAGAAAGGGTTTCCGCTGAAAGACATGCTACATACTTGATATCCCTCGAGAAATATTTTCACAACCTCGATTTGGATCTACCCAAAATGGAAAATGCCTACCCATATTTGGAGTAGGCACCAAACGCCACAACGAGTTCGGACTTGTCGGCCTTGTGGTAGCCTGGTACAATTCCATTATGACAGATTCTTGGTGTAAAGTAAGCAGAGCCCGAGGATCAGGATATGGACTATAAGTAATCCACGAAGTAGAGAGATCTGTACTTGTGAGGTATCCTCACCGTTACTGAACCTTGTTATCGCGCCACGCATGGGACCCACATTGCCATCGACAAATCCGCGGTAATTCCCCTGAATTTCGACAATGTGGCGGATTCGTGCAAGATCCGGGTAAAATACTGTACCTGGGGCGTGGTTGTGAAGTGTGAGGTCATGGATTATCTTGCGGACGTGCCTTGAATTATGTCGTCGAATGTTCAGGTCACGGACTGCGTAGACATATCGGATCTAGTTCCAGTAAATGTGGATTTGAACCTCTATATGCGATCCTCCTGAATTCCGTTGTGGCTGATGCCCCCGGCATTGTGTGCCGATCCCGAAGTCTGATTGGGCAGCGGCAGCGGAGTTGTAAGTGCCGGCTATGCCGAATTTCGGGACATACGGAGGGTGTCGGAGGTTGAAGCTATCCCCCTCAGCCAAAACGCTATGCTGGGCTGCTACGACAAGATTTGTTGGCTCAGAGTACCACATCTCCCATCTATTACTTCAATTTATATTGATATCAAATACGTTCAATGGGCCATTCGCCAGAGTCGTATGTCTACAAGCCCGACTCTCTGTTCATGATCGACGCCGTCGCTTGTACTCGTTCATGCCTGGTATCTTTATCCACAGTGATTTCTTCTCGGCCTAGCTCTGTGGCCACCACAGCAATGTCAAGATTATCCAGGTTCATTTGATTTCAGCGGTGTCAAGCAGCCTACAGAAAGGTACCGTGGGTTGTATCTTCCTGCTGTTCGACGAGTAGCCTGAAATGCCGGAATAGACACCATCCTTGTTTGGGCTCCCTCTCATAGCTCCAACCTGGTACGTACTCTTGGGGCGAAACCGTTCTGAAGGTGTTGCCCCTCGATACGCTGTCACCTGGCACAAAGCCTGCAGTGCAGTCCTAACTCATCGTCAATCCATAATAGCGGTGGCGGCATTGCTCACGGAAGGTTTTCTTTCGTGCTTTCGCTGTAGGTTCTGGTATTGGGCGATATGCCGGTAACACTTCTGGCGTGCTAAAGGGTTGCGTCTAATGCGATAACTTCCTTTTCACTGACCTCTGACCTGCCGGTTGGTCGTGCTGGCAATGGAGGGTATCGATGCGTCACCTTATGCGAGCCTGCCTAAATGGCTTCTTGTCAAGTTTGACCAACAGTCACGATGGCTTGCTGTCTCAAAGATGAACTCATGCAAGTGCGGACACCTTGAAAGATTTCCTCTATCAAAGTCGTTGAACCGTTCAAGGATCCATTATATCAGCCGGAGGCGCTCCTGTCCTTGCTTTTGCATTTTTGCATGAGTCCAGAAGCACATCATTCTGAGTACGCCATATCTATTCGTTCATTTCGCATCAGAAATCATGTGGTATCACCTTGCAGTCTCTCAGGTATGTGATCTGGGAGTCGCTGTCCACAATTTTTTCAGCCTGAACAACTTCTGCAGCAGTCAGCACTCTACACTCCTCGGGAGGCTCTTCTGTCTACCAGCGTATGGATAAGAATGGTCTCTCGATGTGCTCAGACCATCTTCTCCGTTGGCTTCCGTTTTGGCAGCTGCCTACATGCTCCACACCTACCGAGTCTTCTAGTTGTTGCAACACTGGTTCCATGTCGCAACATCGTCACGTCTGTAGGTGCTCAATTGATCATCTGACTCCCAGCGGCGAGGGTTAACAGCGTTTCTCAGGTTGACTCTGTAGTCGGCGACTCCCCCCTCGCTGGTGCTGGCGCTAGTAGTTTCAATGTTTTTGTTGTCTGCTGATCAATTGGTAATTCTGTAAGTTCGTGTCTCATTTTGTAAAAGTTGCGCATGAATCTCTTTATGTATCATAGTCTTCAGAATCGTAATACCACGCGCGCATCGACCTCAACTCTCGACGATGGTGATCATATCTGTTACCAGTGGCCCGTAGGCAGTAACGAGTGAATTGAATACATATATCCATCGAATGAAGGATAACCCCTCCGTTCACGAATACGAGCTACGTTGTGGTGATCCAACAGCCAGCCAAGGGCTCGGCGATGGTAGATACCGCCGATGAGGATCGTAGAAATGGAAGCGTCGCGATTTGTGGTGGAAGAAAGAGTGCGCCTGATTCAGATAATCGAGTGGTGAGCAACTTTTTCGCAAATATTCCACTCATACATATTGAGAAGTGGGAGAATGTAAGCCCAAGGTCTGACTCTATATAGGAAGTGGAGCTGCTTATTGACAGATACAGGCTTAACCTACCTGGATGAAGCGATCCTCGATGTGAGCCCAGTCACGTCTTGTGACGGCATTTGTTTTCGGTTTTCCAGGCAAACAAAAACACGCCCACAACCACCATGATGTCGAAGTGGCTCCTCAATAAGAGGGTTCATTGGTATTCATTGGACTGATACTATGCGAGATGAGTATGACATTCTGCCCAACCTTTCTCCCCGATCATCACTCACTGAATCTGATTGTTCCGCAACCAAGGTATCCCGGCTTGATCCCGGTTCGAATAGACCCATATTTGGTTTGGTTCTTGAATTGCATCCAATACCTCGTCTCAAAGAGACAAGCATGGAGTGTTGTCTGTTCTTGCGCCGATTCTTAATATCGCTCCCTCTGTTGCCTGCTTCCTGCTGGGCCTTCAAGGTGAACGTCGAAGCTCTGAAGAACCTCGTCAAGTCCGCATAATCGCCACAATGTTGCGGGCATCAACATACATCACTCAACCACTCAACAACGGCGCCAAGCCATACTGAATACACATCAGAAGTATGTCCCGTCTCGTGGGTTTCAATACCTATCCACAGACGTTTTCGTATCCCCAACTCCCCACCGCTTGTTTTCCGTCTACAGGTTTCCCCTTAACCAGTTCTGAAACATTTGTGAGAAGACGGTTCGCTCGAACGACACTATCTGGGGTCACAATATTAGCTATCGGGGATAACATGACCCTCTTCATCGTCCGAAACACAAGATGCCCTGTTCGCCACCTGTTCTGCCAGGTGGAAGTGGGCTGCATGCCCACGTCTGCGACCATGTCAACACTTGGAGGAAGTATTGTTGAAGACAAGGCAATTTTCTTTCAAATATTTTTTCTTCACGGGAAATCAAATCTCTCGGCGTGTGGCCGCCTTCACGGTGAGAGGTATATGCATACATCAACTCTGATATCCATCTAACGATTGTTAGTTGATCTTGGTTAATTGTGGTCCGCCTTGGAAAGTAATTGATCAGAGTAGGGGCGGACGTGCTGGGAGATTTCGTCTGTGAAACCTGATCATATACCTATCCTGTGCTCGCAAGCTCGGATGCTTGTGCTCGATGCATGGAGTGAGAAGCGTAGCATTGTGAGTGCTGCTTATAATTTCACTCTTTCTTGATACGAATGAATGTGACATAACCTCCCGGTCCCTCCTAGATATATAAGACAAGGCCCACAGTGCTCAATTTCCTCAGTCTGAAAATCAGTTTCAGCAACCAGGACTATATTCTCTTTACCGTGTTCCTTCTTTCACACACCCAGAATGTTCGCTCGCTCCACTCAGACCGTCCTCTCCGTCCTTCTCTTCTTCATCGTGTTTGGGACCGCGTCAGGATTTCCATATGCGACTGAGACGATCAGTTTTACAACCACTCCCACGCCGACCGGCTCTTCAAGTCAATGCAACACTGGCCCTATGCAATGCTGCAGCGTCATTAGGCCGGCAAGTACTCAGTTACCTACTTATCTTGGCAACGTGAAGGCTGATATCCTTATATAGGCGTACGACGGAAGTACAGCAAGTATACTGATAACCCTCGGCATTGACGTAGAACCTCTCACGACTCCCATTGGAATCAACTGCTCTCCCATCTCCGCAATTGGTCGTGGCGGCAGTGGCTGTGATGATGCTTATCCCGCCTGCTGCCAAAACAACATCGTGGTAGGTCCACATTTTCGTTGATGTTAATCGCACCTTACCATCTTCTTCAGGGTGACCCTTCTGGGATCGTATCGGTCGGCTGTGTCCCAGTCAATCTCTAACTCGTGGACGAATCCCTTGACCTGGAGTTGGTCGAGGCTACTACACGTTTGAAACTGTGCGGCTGATCTCTGCACAATGTGATATCCCTCTTGTGTTTGCATTTTAGAGACTGTCACGTCATGTACTGTCGTGTACATCAATTGATTCCTCGATTCATAACAAATCCTGTGTGCGCACCGAGGTTGGCTGGAAGCCGGGAATCATTTCGATTGGCACCAACTACTGGGCACTCATATCAAGTGGCTTGTTATTTGTAGTCAACTCGGAGCAGATCGACCAATGGCCGAAGAATATCTTCGTCCAGTTGCTCTTCGCAGCCGTTGGGAGCGATCCTATCTAGATCTTTGAATACTTTCCTCAACGAAAGTTATGAACTCAATGATAACCCATTTGTTCCCTTATATGCGCTTCGTCACAACAATAATTCATGGCCTTGGCGACCATTGAGTGGTTTTACTGAGCTGCAAATGGAGGCGAAAAGGGCAAAGGTGCAACTTCTATAAGAAGAACGAGTTTATCGACCCACTGATCTCATTCATTAATGATATCCACGTTTGGCAGGTTGCGAAGGTGGTTTGCTTGCTGTCGAGAACGGTGCTGCTGTGCTGAATGAGAGCGTCTCGACATAAACCAACCGAAAAACCCCACTTCAGTGACGCTATATCAACTTTGACCACATGTGTCCTCTGTACACTGGACTGGCACCTGCACACGTCGATAGAAGAAAAGCCGAGCGCCATAATTATTTTCACAGGGAATACGAACCTGAGGGTTGTGGAGTCACAACAATCCGCTTCGATTCCAGTGACTTGTCCTATCTTCCATCTTAATCAGAATCAGGACGAGTGGGGCGTACCCTTCAATCACTGTCAGATGGGGTTTCGAAGACTCTTTTGACACAAGAGAATGTTGGACCGAGAATAGAGCGTTCCATCCAAGAGTAGGTCATGTTCAAGTTCACTCCAATTTCATTGCGTCACATTGAATGTACAGAATTTCTGCGTGGGAATAACACGCTCTTCTACACTACGCTTCATGTATAAAAGCAGAGGTAACTCAAGCAGAGTTTCTTCAGCCTGAACAGCTACAGCATTCAGCAAACAAGCCCCCTTCTACTACAAGTCTTTGTTACTTCTTACAACCTAACATCCAAAATGTTCGCTCGCTCAGCTCAAACCATCCTCGCTATCGTTCTCTTCTTCGTCGCTTTCGCGTCGTCTACTCCGGTTCCCCAGGCGAGCAGCTGCAACACAGGCCCCCTCCAATGCTGCAACTCTACTCAAACTGTAACCTTAACTTCAACCCGCCTTGCGAAAGTAATCCCACTGATATACTGTCGAATAGACTAACAGCGACCCCGGGCTTACCCCCCTGCTTGCGCTGCTTGGTATTGTTCTCGAACCCATTGATGCTCTCATTGGTGTAGGCTGCAGTCCCATTACCATCATTGGAGGAGCACAATCTGGTTGTAACACCTCCCCGGTCTGCTGCACCAACAACAACGTCGTAAGTTGTCATCCTCATTCATTGATCTTTGCATGAGGCTCAGCACAATTCCTTTGAAGGGTGGTCTACTCTCCCTCGGATGCGTTCCTGTCATTCTCTAAGCATGGAATGTTCAAACTCGAAGGATCCCAACATTTTGCTGTTCGAAATTGCTGTCTCGTCATAGATTATTACAAAGATACATTCATTAGCCTTGCCTATTGTTTGACGTTTTTGTTGTCTCTCATTCCAACGGTATCCAGTCTTCTCTGCCATATATGATCACCTGTCCGAGATATTCATGGGTCATGGAGGTTTCCGAGTGGGTATAGGACATCACGGGTTGAGCAACACCGGCCAATTTGTGGGGCGTTGAATCCCTCTTTGAGGCATATCACGGACCCGCTTGACGACGCACCTTAATGTACGCACTTCCACTGAACTTCTGTCAGTCAGGGTCACAGAAGTGAGGTCTACGATGATCCTTCTCATGAAATTTTAGATCGTCCCGGTGAACCGTTGTCGAGTTGGCTTCTACCCGAGCCGCTTCTGCACAGCGTCTCTTGACAAGCCCATTCTGGAGTGACAACTGTCACCGGTACACACGACAGCTTTTGTTCTTCGAGCTGAAGGGAAGTCAGTTAAGATCAACTCCTAATAAATTCGGAATGGTACGAAACTTGGAGCTCTATCCAGACGGGGTTCTGATGGACATAGTACAGACGTGCAACTAATAGCGAGACAGTTGCCTCCCAGCGAGATCATTCCATTCAACGGCCCTGTTACATCCCACTTAAGCATGCATCACCACTGGCAGGTTGTTCGGGGATGTAGTTGTGCGTGCCCCGATTCAACCAACGGCGATGATCGGATAACGTGGTGTTTTTTGGAAGCATCTTCGTCCAACGAAATTGTAGGCCACAGACCCACCTTCCGTTCTATGTTGTTGCGGTCGAGAACCCCATATCCGGAACAGGCGCCAAACGCCACAAAGCTATCGGACTTGTCGGCCTTTCCTTTTATATTTGTATTCTGGAAGCTCATCGGAAGATTGCAGATGCCGAGCGCAATCGCGATATCAGCTACAGTCAATGAACTCTAGAAACCTGCATTCGTAAAGTATCTTGCTTGGAGATAAAAATTGGAAGCGAGCGACGCATGAGATCCTCGTTTCTGTCTACAAGTTGGGCGTCATTCATGTGAACTTCCACAAAAGCGGCGGATTCGTGTGGAATACTGTGCCTGAGAGCGTGGTTTCGTGGGGCCGGGGAATGGGAGGTCCTGAATCATCGTGTTTACATGTCCAAATGTAAAGCTGTTGACTGTTGAGTTGATACGCAATGCCACATATTGAGTCCCAGTAAAGTTGAATCTAGATATGCGATCTTCTTGAGTTCCGTACGACAGCTTTTTTTGTCATTTGCCACTGTCCAACGTTTCGTGGAAACCTACGACCCATGATCAAAACAAAATGGTGGATGGCGTTAGATGACCCCGCAGAGGAACCTTTCTGAGGTACAGTGTATTCCTGTCAGATATGATGATGGACTTGGTGGCCATAGATCCACCCATGTCCACGGTGACGTATCAATAATTAAGCGTAGAGAACCCGGATTTTTGTTGAGAAAACCCACCTCTCGCCTTATTCTGCATTGATATTGAAGAGAGAACCAGAAAACGGCGTCCGACGGGATCAATAAATAGGCAATGTTTGTCAGAGAGAACGAAACCACAGGAGGCAACTTGAAGACGTGGGGGAGCTCCACGCTGGACAGTCAATTCTCTCGAGTAAGATTTCACCTGTGAGTGACGAGACACGCTCGAAATCAACGGATATATGCATGGTCCGGAGGGAAAGGAACGTCTATCAGCAGAGTCGGAGAGATGCGAACAATGTGGACCAGTTCCTATGAGTGTCTGTGATGATGATGCCGCTCTTCGAAAGGCTTGCTTAGAAAAGGAGAGATCGCAACTGAGACGCCTTCGTGAATACTAATCGGTGACTTCAGTGTCAACGCAACGTTCTTTCAGAGTACTTTCTTACAGAGGGGAACGTACCATTTGTCGTCCGGGGAAGATCACGTTCAAGCCAGGATGTTCAGAGGCATACTATGAAATAGACTATAGAGCATACGAAGTCGACTTGGATACAGACATAGAACACACTAGCAACGCTATCCACCCTAACGCATCTATTGCCTACGATGCTGGCTTCCACCGGTGATGATGGAGGATTCTTCATTGAACCATCAGTGAGGTCCCTCTACGTGAATGTTAGGTTCAAGGGGAGTCCCTGAACTCTGGTCAAGAGTGCACCACCTAATGTTGAGAAAGTGTTGAGAAAGTGGCGAGGTCTGTCTCCAAAGTTCGCGAAAGCAAAAGAGACCTCATTTGCGAATTCTGTGAGATTCCGGTGAAGGGGACAACCTCGATACCGGTCAAGATCTTCTGCTGTACCCAAATTTCACTTGCTCACCTTTACGTTTTGGATTTCGATGAAGCGGCGAAGCCTTCTCATCAATGGACCATCTCTTTGGTGGGACTGGGAGAAAATTTTGGACAACAAGAGGATACTGTAATGCCGACGGCGTCTCTGGCTGATTCCGAAGTTTGATGGCTGGTGCCGAAGTCGCCGAGGCAAATTTTGGGCTCGTGGTGGCTGAAGCTTGAAGCTTACCTCCGTTGTCCATGACACCATGCCTGGTTCACTTGTTTCGCACTGACAATAAATAACAAAATCATGTTACTCATATGTATCGATCGTGGCCCCACTTATAGAGCTCTTTCAGCTTCTTTCGAATTCGCTTCCTCTGCCTCCAGACAATGTTGACAGTTTGACGAATCCGCAGCATTTCTGTGAGAAGACGAGATGGTCGCAGTTTATAACAAGCGAACATGTTCTTTGTTGTCAAAGTCGTAGGGGAGTTGGGCGGTACTTCCAAACGAATCTTTGATTGGGCTTCGCTGGATTCGTATGTCCCCAATTCTATCTCTGATCGGCGTCTCTCGTCCTCATTGGTCCTCAGCTGTCTCGTGGCACACACTGATTTCGCCTCTGACCAACTATATGGTGTCTCCTGCACTGGTTATTCTTTGCGGATGGACCCAAACTAACCTTCCTGAGCAGCTGCTGGAACGGTATGGCCCCAATGTGTGCTCCGTCTTGTCGCCTAGTAGGTGCTGTCCCATTGGCGTGAGAGTCTGGGCTAAACCCCAACCTCCGTCGAGATTCCCTAAATCGGCGCTCTTTCATTGGCTCATCCTGGCACATACATTTGAGGTGGATCCCTTACCAGGGGCTCGCCCTCAATACCCTCAGGGCCATTTGCCATTAGACCGGTGTGTAGCCGTAACGTGTCACCAGTGTCCGCCCTAACGGTAGACGCGTGGACATTAAAGGTTCGTTCCTCGCGTCAGTCATAGGCCTTAGGGACCAATCGCGGTTTTGGTTGGTACGTCCGTGATATATGTGGTGTGCGAAGGGATCGCGATGAAGCCATGCTATTAACCAGTGCGACAGCCCCCTCAACACCGACCTTATATCACGCAAGCCCAATTCGACTTGGGGATGGACCTTGATTCTGCCGACGACGGAAGATATGTGTGGGTTGCCTTCTACGAATTTGTTGGTGGTCGTCAATTGGAATGAACCAACCGTCACGATGGCTTGCTCTTTGGAACAGTAAGGGCCTGGCACAGGCGGGCGGATCGAAAGATTTTGTCTGAAAAGGGGCGTAATTGGATCAAGTTTTCATAAATCCAACCGGACCTGCCCCTATCCTTGACTTTGCAGACTGTCAATGAGGTTCAGAAGGGTACAATGTCGAGTATCATATTTTCACTCCCTTTTCTGCGTAGAATTATGGGGCATACTCTCACAGCCCTTCCAACCTCACAGGTATATAAGTTGAAGGTTATTGTACCCAGGTTTCTCATTCTGAACAGCTCACCCAGCAGTCAATACTACATCTTCCTCACCAAGTTCCTTCTTTCAAACAACATATCAATCAAGATGTTCGCTCACCGCGCTCAGATCATCATCTCTGCCCTTCTCCTGTTCATTGCCTTTGCAACTGCGTCGCCCGCTCCCGCCCCGATTCCATCCGGAGAAACTGCGACACAGACGGTCACCGTTACTGCCACCGCTACACCTACCAGCTCTTCGGGTAACTGCAACACTGGCCCTATGCAATGCTGCAACTCCGTTCAGCAGGTAAATGCCCATATTATGGTCTAATTCACTTGAAATGAAGGCTAATATTCTTCGTAGGCTAACTCTGCAGAGGCCCAATCCGTTCTCGGGCCGCTTGGCGTCGCAGTTGCGCCTGTCAATGCTCTCGTTGGGTTTAACTGCTCTCCCATCACCGCCATTGGTCTCGGCAATAGTGGCTGCAGAGCGACTCCTGTCTGCTGCCAAAACAACAACTACGTAAGTTTCTATTGTTGCTTAAATGGACGTCACATTGATCTTTCTCTCAAGGGTGGCCTCGTCTCCATCGGTTGCATTGTCCTCGTCCTCTAAGTATCTGAAACGATGGAAGACCTCGTATAGTTGGTTAAAATCACTACACTACGAGTTGGAACAAGGGCTGGGAATTTCGGATAACGTATCGCCGTCGTTGTGTCTGTGCCTTTTGCATTGTGATGTCTCATAATCCTATATGGTGTGGTGTCTACAAGGCACGACAAACAACTCGTGTGCACTGAACTCCGTCCTGAGAACTCACCAGGACGGAGCCGTTTCGACTGAGAAACTCGATGAACAGTCCGGAATCACAGTGGGTGACTGCCGGTAGATTGAGAATTATGAACTCAGTGATGGAGAATATTGTTCCCCAGTCCAAAACTGAGTTATGTTGCAATGGTCCGACAGCTATGCATGGGCCCAGGGAATACCGAGGTTATCGAATTCAAATGAGAACAAAGGAAGGGCAGAAACAGAACGACGCGATGAATACTCGAAGAAAAAGTTACCTGATTGAGTGTTGAACGACTTCTTCGCATAGATGCTATGTAGAATTACAGGGTCGTATAATCTCAGGACCCATACTTACTCTTCACAGGCAGTAGAATTGTGACTTTTTCAAGTTGATTTCCGGACTCAAAAGTGGTTGGTGATCTCAATGAATTGACGTGACGTCATCAGGCACGTCTTGTGACAGCGTTTATTTCTCCCACCTTCTGGGTCCTTGTCCCACGACCATCAGACAAAGTGACTCCGTAGCAAGATGGAGTTCTTTCATAGTTATCCATTGGACCGGTATCATTCGACGGGCATGACATTCCATTGGTATCTCATTCTGTATCCCCGTTCAGCCTTCACTGAGTCTGATTTTTGTTCCGCGAACAAGGCCCCCGTCTGGTCCCGGTGACGTGCAGCGTTTGAATGGCCCCAAGATTGGCTGGCTTCGAACTTGGATCTGCCGTCTCTGTCTGAAAAGAAATGAATGTGGGGATACTTTCCATTCTCGCGTCGTCTTGTTGCATCCTTCCTGGTGCTTTCTTTCTTCCAAGTCCCGAAGACCACCCTTGGCAACCAACCACCAGCGAGCCTTGGGAGCCTGAGGTCCTAGCAAGTCCGCGTAATCACCACAATGCTGCGGGAACCCGTTCACACCAATCAGCAATGGCTTTCATTACTAGAATTCTTTGCGAGGAGCTTCCAGTCCATGAGATACAGTGTTACTAATCCCCGATCAGGTTGTTATTACTTCAATCACAACATTGAAATGCGACCGAAGTTATCATCGTCTACCACGACCTATTCGCTGGTCTGGACTGAAATCCAGCTGGGTAATCACCAGAAGTACGTCCTGTCTCTTGCATTCTACTACCTTATCACCGACGCTTTTCGTCTCCCCAAATCTCTACCACTTGTTGCTGGATTAGCTGTACCAATCCGCAACACTTATGAGGTGTTTTCCTCGACCTACAGAAGTATGGGCTTAAGCGATCATTCAATAGCAATGTCGCCTTTCGAGGACAGAATGAACTTCACCCGCATTATCCGCAACGCTCGTTCGCCGCGTGTTCTGTTCGGGGAAGACACCATGAATGCGAGGGTATGGGGTACGCACATTTACCGTGTACAACAATGGCGGACATATTGCAATATGTCTGCTCAGCGCCGAAGCCAAAAAAAATCATAGATCCACATGTCGAAGTCTCCGTCGCATGGAGGCAGAGGCGCATCGTCTCGAGTATATTATATTTTGAAGTCGTTTTATGTGACATAACCTGACAGCCCTTCCGGCCTCACAGGTATATAAGTTGAGGGTCGCTTTTCTCATCTTTTCAGTCCGAACAGTTTCTTTAACCGTCAGTACTATACCCTCTCCACCAAGCCCCTTCTCTCTACAGGAAATACTATCCAACACGATGTTTTCTCGCCCTACTCAGACCATCATCTCCGCCCTCTTCTTCTTCATCGTATTTGTGACTGCGTCGCCCGTCTCTGCCCCTCTTCCATCGGCAGATGATCCAACCCCGGTGGTCACCGCTGCTCCCACCGCCACACCCACTGGCTCTTCCGGCAACTGTAACACTGGCCCTATGCAATGCTGCAACTCCCTTCAGTCCGTAAGTGCTCAATGGTGATTTGAAAATCTCTGTCTGAAGGCTAATGTCTCCTCATAGTCTAACTCCGGAGGCCTTGGAGCCCTTCTCGGACTCCTCGGAGTCATTGGACCTCTCACTGGTCTCATTGGTCTCGACTGCTCTCCCATCTCCGTCATAGGTGCTGGCAGCGGTGGCTGCAGTGCTACTCCTGTCTGCTGCGAGAATAACAATGTTGTAAGCTCACATCTTCATTTCTCACGAATTGCGTCTAAATACCTATATTTTAAGGGCGGTCTCCTCTCCGTTTGGCTGTGTGCCCCTCTTTCTCTAAGTACTCTCAGTGGTGGAGGCATCTATTGACCTGTAGTTTTTTTTGTTTTTTTTTTCTTTCCTATTTAGAGTGCTTCAGCACGATACGTACTACGTTACACTACATGGA
>JANAWD010000677.1:0-20954 GCA_027627245.1 Meripilus lineatus | reverse complement strand
TAGTGCTCTCGGGGTTTGAGGGTTTTCGCGGGGGGGTGGGACTGGGGCTTCGAGTGCTTTGGTGAGCTGTCGGCGGGGAGGGTGGAAGTTGGTGCGGAAGATGTGGGGCGGATGTGGGAGATGAGACTGAGCCTGGATTAGAGCTGATACCGAGGGATGGTCTTGGGTTGCCGTTGGTTGAGGTGGAGAGAGATGCTTTGCGAGAGGGTGTGCGCGAGGAGAGTGAGGGTCTGGGTTGGGGTTTGGTGACGGATGGTGGACGTTGGATGGTAGTTCGGGATGATGTTGATGGCGGGTTCATTGAATTTCGGGATGATGAGCGGGATTGTGTTGTATGTTCCCGGACTGGTTAGGGAAATGATCAATGCTTTTCGAAATGAAATCACGAAGGAAGAAAGAACATACACATGAAAGAGGTGGGAGGTGCACTTTCTTTCTGCACCCTCAATGCCGCACTCCTATTCGTTCGTGGAGTAACTGAAGGTGGCCTCGTGCTCGCAACCGGAATACTCTCTCTCCTCTTATGCCCCGGCACGCCATCGAAAGTCGTATTCCCCGCATCCGCATTACCATCCACACTCGCCCTTCCCCTACCACGCACACTCGTATCCATATTCCCCGTTGAAGCTCTCGGTCTGGTAGGTTTAGGAGGTGTCATTTGCCCCAACCTCAAACTCGCCGCCCTCGTCATCCTAGGCTTGATCACCGGCGGAGCCGTACTCGCAACCGAAATAGTCTCCTTCCTCTTATGCCCCGGAACATTCTCAAAAGTCTTCGCCAACGATTCCTTCGTCGCAGCGACATGTTTCGGCGAATCGATCGTAATTCCAGCTCTCAACGCAGCAGCACGGGACATCCGGGGCACGATATCGGGTTTCTCATGGGTAGAAGGAAGAGCCCGTGCACGAAACGCAGGTTTCCCATTCGGTGAGAGGTGAGAGAGTTTAGCCTCGGCTGTTCCGTTCGATCCGGAATAACCGTTTGAAGAGGAGGTCATCTGGTTTTGTCGAAGTGCGGATAAAATCGAAGATGTTACTGAACGCATTGAACCGGTTGGGTTTAACCCTAATCCACTGACGTCTGGTAGATCGGTGGTAGGGAAAGGAGGAGAGGAGACGAATATGGATTGGATTTGGATTTCTGCGACTTGGTCGCTTGGAGAACCCATGACGGCGTTTTGCATTCGGTTGATACCGTAGAGGGCACGGATGGAGTTTGTGGTTTCTTGTCGTGCTACTTCGGGGTCTTGGTCGCCCATGAGGGTATGCCAGACTTCGACGGCACGTCTGCGTTCGAGAACGTACACCCATACGGGACCCCTAGAAAGTTCGGGTATGTCAGCATGTTGTAGCAGGTGCGCAGTCGAATCGGAACATAACAGGACGAAGGAAACAACGAGAACGATATGCCCTACTCACTCTTCAAAAGATTCAAAATCCTCTCCAAACAGATCATACAGAGTGTCTGGATCCGTTTCGACGTCAAACTCCATTTGTCGTTCCTTGGCGATCTACAAGGCACAAACACGCAAACAACATGCAAGTGACATTGTGAAAGAATAAGTGGAGAGTTAAGGTACTCGATAGTCCAAACGTCATACCTCAAAGCCAGCCTCGGTGATCCTCTGTTCTATTTCAAATCTGTGCTGTAAGGCATGGGTTTTGATGATGGCCACCGTCCTGGAGCGGTTTGGGCTTCCTGTGAGAGGACTCCTCTGAATCTCGACAGGTGTTTCATCCTGAGGAACAGGGGAGGAGGGCTGCGACATGGTGCAGTATGACAAGGCCTGTGCTTCGATAAGTACACGTATAGATGATGTTCGGAATGTGGATGTGATTGTTGATGAAAGTCAAGGTAATGGACTGTGTTTTGGGGAAAATACTATTGACAAGATTGAAAGGAAGAATAAAATGAACGGATTGTGAATTGCCTGAGGGGCGGTTGACCAGCAGAAGAAAGGCAAGGGCTAAGGATATTCAAGTTTGAGATGGAAATTCTGTGGAGAGATGTTGCTTCGGCGGGCAGGGAGAGCTTGTACTGCCAGCCATGGGCTAGACGCTCGATTGGCGGTGTTGGCCATCATAATCCCAATTGGAATTGCATCAGACCTCGAACACCCGCAAGCGTGGAACCTACAAACTCATCTGCAACACGATCGAGGTTCGTAGATCGTTAATCTGGTGGCGGACGGTGAATGAGGTGGAATACGCACCATTAATCACACATTCGACGTCTTCGCTTTCGACAATCTCTTGTTCGTCTGCGAGCGAGCTGAGACGGAACATTCACCTGAATTGACCTTGATATTTCGTAACAACCAAAATCGGAACAGATGAGCAAAAAGTTTTCGGGGTCTCCAGGATGGCCACGTGCTCGTTGCTTGGAAACGCCACCCTGGTTGGGTGTGGAGTCCAGCCTTCCGCCTCGGTCGAGATCTCTCGCGGCAAAAAAGTCAACAACCTTTCACGATCAATTCTCACACAACCCGAAAGAAATCCCAATGCCATCCATGCAACGAACCAGGCGACTAAACGAAGGAAGTAGTTAAAAGTTAGAATGATAGTGGTGGGTCCGATTTAAGATATTAATCGATACATCTACTATTGACAATGCAACTCAAATCCTCCATCTGAATTGGCTCTTCTATGCGTGCGTGAGAGTACGAATTGAGAACGTAAGAAATCCTCCAACAATACCCAGCTTCATGACGACGACTCTTTACTACCTCCACTCGATGTCCACCATTTCCCCACCTTCGCGGTGCTGTACCGTAAACTCTTCCCCAGCCCCGCACTCACGACCCCCTTCATGCTCTGCACCAGCGATGGGTACCTCACAATGTTGCCAATTTCTATGCGAAAAGAACACGAACTCCGTCAGAACCGGCGCCGATGATCACACTACACAACAAAAGGAACTCACCGTTTTGTAGCACCTCTGAGAACTTCTCATCACCAGCCAGCCTCGCCCAATACACGCTCTCGTCAGATTCACGCGCTGGCAACGACGCACTTTCATAGTGCTTCGTCACGCCCTTCAACAAATTCGTCGGCAACTTCCTCAAATGCGCAGCCCTACTCTGGGGGCTTATATCCTGCTGAATCATTCTGCTCGAATAACTCTGCCAATGCACCCCAGGTAAAGCCACCACCAAACGATGATACAGCTCCTTGAATTGTTCCTCCTGCTTTCTAACGATGTTGCCCACTTTCCCTCGGTTCTCCGCCGGAAGAAGCATGCGGACATCTCCGGTATAGCTGAAACCAGCTATTCTCTCGAATAACTCGGTTTCGGTAAACGATTCGGGAAGGGTTAAGAGCGCGGCACGGATCGCGGATGTGAGGTTGACTTGTTGAGTAAGTCGAACTCGAGCATCATCCTTGATGATTCGAATCGGTTTATGCATCCGTCCAGCGAGATACAATGTCTTCCAGTTCAACAAATCCGAGCATAGATTGTCAACTGTGGTAACACCATATTTGATCGTCTAGACAAAAATTCATCCCGAGTGAGAAATCGTCAATAAGCCACAGATTCAAATAAGCTAAGAGCAGAATGACGTACGACACCTTTCATCGGGACATAGGTATTGAACCATACCCCAGGACTCAAATCCTCCACTTTCGCCACAAAACTCGACCCGAGTGCCCTAGCATGCAAAGGATAATGCGCCGGATACTGATTCATATTAATCGAATGCCAATGATCCGAATGCGTCACCGCAAAGATAAAATCCAACATCGGTCCTTCCTCCTTCCCACCTTCACCCGACTTCTTATACCCATCCTGCTCAAAAACTCCTGATCCGTACGCAAAAGCATACCGAATAGGTGCATTAAACTGCGCTACAATGTCTTCTAGTAGTGCGCGAGTTGCATCTGTGACTGGGAGGATTTGGTTTCGGCCGAATGTGGGAGGGAGGTAGGGTAGAGCTTGTCGACGATGAACGACTACTGGTCTCGGTGCGGGGTTTAGTCTAGTTCGAGAAAGAGGTTTGGGTGATGCAGGATGCTTGAGATGAGGAGGTGGAGGTCCAGGTGGAGGAAGTGACGGTCCAGGCGACGAGATTGTTTCTGTAGTTAAAGAGCGAACTGTATTATAGTAATGGGGTCTGAGCTTGATGCAGCGATGTGGTGAAACTCGGGAGAGCATTATAAGATGTTGTGAAAGAAGTGTACTTTGAGAGCGATGAGATGGAGGATGAGACTGAGACTGAGAGAAGAGATACTTGAGTAGCTTAGTTGAAAGAGAAGAGGACCTGGAAGTGAAAGATGAAGGTGAGGTGAAGTTGCATGGGTATCGAGATTCCGCCAATGGTGTTGGCCAGGTTTAGCCGTCATCCACTGCCGCTTAGTCAGCACACATGGTCCCCCGTTTTTCTCCCCGGACAGATTCGGAAGCACATCCATAGAGAGCTCGTGTGCCCCGCAATGGGGCCTTAATTCAAAGTCGAAAAGTTCCGAGGGAGAGGCAAGTCCGAATGTCTATATCTCAATCAAAGACCATAATCTGTATTCATTGTGCGTCTCAGACTTGACAATGGGGGCCATACGCAAAGGTCACCCATGTCTTAGTGTCCTCGACCCCCGAACGCATGCGGTACATATTGTTCTTGACATTTCACAATCGAGGAAACGAGGGTGTAGCAACTGGGAGTAATTTGCAACCAGGTGGTCTCACCTCGCGGGCGTCATGACACAACCCCCTCGGAGCCCCTGGTTCTTCGTACACCGTTTCTGACAATTTAGCATTGTTCATTGTTAATGCCAATTGATCACAGCTTTTGTCCAGAAAGCCATGCGATGTATTCTCTATTTCAGAATGGATTTGGTCCCATTGAATCTTCGAGACCCTCGAATTCCTCGCAATTCGAACAGACGGAACCCACTGGCCATTGAACAATACCGGTTCACTTTGAATCAAGTTTGCTAGGTGCTTGCGGCAGCAACTTGGATACACGGTAGATGGAACGGTCATAATCTGATTATCAATCACGGACACAAGACACGGACAGTCCAAGAGTACCTATTCACCAACGAGATACGCTCAATCAACCTTCCCCCACACTAAAGCTCCTCTCAGCGTCTGAGAAACACTCTACTCAACGGAGAGTGTGTGACGAAGGTGCCAGGTAGAAACACCACGCCAAACCCCATAAGTCTCTGCCTTCGCTCCCGTACTCTTCGAACTAAGATACATCTTGAACGGAACTTCGATATCTCCTTTGTTAACGGAGGAGACCGCACGGACGGTCTCCCCGGGACCAGCTTTTGCCGGGAAAGTCGCGGTATAAGACTTGGAGAAGGTATTCTGTTGTCCCCAGGTCCACTGATTGCTTTGAGAAACATCGACGCTGAAATCTGTGGTACCAACAAAGGGGATTCCAGCTAAAAATGTCCAGATCAACCCAAGTCAGTATCTGGGGAGGAAGGAATGTGAAAGGAAAGATTGAGGGAGGGAGACGTACCCGAGAAACTCGTTCCGATCGTGACAGTGAATCCAGTCGAATACTCAAAGGTGCTGGTCTGCGTTTCAGTTTGATTGATCGAGAAAGACAGCTCTTGGTCGCGAGACGTATTATTGGCGAGGACTTGATCAACAAGGACAATCGGAGTCGACGAGATGACCTTGCCCAACTTCAAGTCGTATTCGACCTTGTCGACTTTCATGTCCTCGAAAAGAAACGAAAAGTACTGATCGGCAAAAACGTCTTTGGAACTGATGTTCCCGACAAACGGCTGAACGTTGGTGCGCGAATAGAGGGCGACGCCAGCGGAAGGCGTAACGAGACGGAACTGTTTCGCGAATTGACCAGTTCCGACTTCAATCTTGAACCAGCTATAGAAAAGCACACGTAAGTCATTGTCATGAGAGAAGACCGAAAGGTGGCGCGGGGCACTCACTTGTCTTCGAACTGGCCATTGCCTCCAATGTGACCGACATTCGGAGAGGGCCCTGCTCGCGAGAACAGGACGTTTCCGCTGAGTTTGCCCTTGATGGCATAGAGACCCTTGCGGGCACCCTGACCAGGGATCAACGTGAAAAACTGATCATCGAATTGGTCCTTGACGGCGATGTGGCCGACCTGAGGGTCGGGCCGAGCACGGGAGTAGAGAACACACTGGCTGACATAGCCCAGCAAGCGGAAGTAGATACCCTGAGGAGGGATGTAAAGCTCTGATTGCGACATGGCTGGATAGCTGTAGGAATGCAAGAGGTTTGTATGAACTTAATGTTAGAAGAGGATAGTAGCGCACTTTAAGTTGTGTAGGCGAGAGTGGTTGAGCGTTTGAGTGTCTGAGTGCAAAGTCGAAGTGAATGAGTTTCTCTGCAGCCCCTTGTCGAGCTTTTATACTGCGTTCGATGGCTGCTTCCTGGCAAGTGCAACGTCAAGTGCCTCGTGCTCGAGAGAGAAGGTGTAATTTCCCCGTATTCTGGTATACTTCGGCGGCCTGTGCCATCCGTCCTCACAAAGGATGACCACCGGAGGTACAGTGTCCAAGCCACGGGAAGACCAACGAAATCAATTAATGGATCATCGTAGGTGACGAGTATCTTGGCCGTTCGAGATGCTTTCTGTGTACGAAGCGCCACAAGGTTGACGTGTTTTTCTTCGTCCAATCCTCAATTTCAGAGGGTGAAATCTCGTCGATCTTACTATCGAGAAGCTTGAGGATGACTATAGGATTGTGTATCCTTTCGTAAGGTAGAATAACGAGTGCCTTGACACCAACAGGATGACCAAGCGTACGACGTCCGAATAGATCGTACTTCGAAAGCTCTCAAACCATGACATCGAATAGTAGACCCACCCAGTCCGATGAACACAAGAAGAAGACGGGGGAGGACAGGCCGATAATGTATCCGGCGGCCTTTGTCAACAAATGAGTCTGCATGGCTGGTTCAGTAAGTGTTCCACGACGAGACAGCAAGCACGGAAAATGATCATACACGCACACTGATGATGTCATACAGAGGAGAAGATCAATTTTACAGGAGGGAGAAACCACTATCTGTAAACTGGACAGACGATGAGTATACAACGGTCACTTCGGTCAGTGTGCGACTCGGGATTTGTGTCAACGAGAGCATGATCAGAGAAATCCCATATTCCGATTACCAGAACTGGTAAGAGGCAAGATTGGCACATCGTAGGGTCGGGCCACGTCGGGGCAATCTTGTCAATACGGCGCAAGTCCGAGTATTGATGCATGGTGGGCGATGGAGTCCGTGAGACGAGTACTTTATCCGCGAGGGTGTTGACCAAGGAAAGGGCCAAGGTGCCCATGAAACGTCGATCTACAGTGAACATTTCGAATTGAAACTTCTCGAGTCCCGGTCGTCGTCGTCTGAGCCTAACAAGAGGCAAAACACCGACTCAATGGTTGGAAGCATTGATTGCATCGCATAGCTTGTAGGAGTGGATCGCAACTTCGGAGGCTGCAAACGAGCGGTGGCAATGATGGAAAGAACGACACTGACCAAATCGAGCCGTGCGCGTCGCGCGACATTGCCAAACAATCTACGGAGGTCGCGACCGAGCATGTGAGTTGCTGTACAACTGGCCGCGGCCCACCGTGACATCGACGTTGCTTCGTACCCTCGTTTTTCTCACTCATACACCAAAAGGCCATATCACGAATATTCCGTCATTGACAGTATTCGTATGGTATGTACTTGTACAAACAGTAAGCATTCTGCTTTATAACGGGATTTCGATAAAGTTCTTCAATCAACACATAACATTGCCACGGCATTTCCAGACTACGAGTAATTGACTTAAGTACCGGAGAGGGTACTGGTAACTACCTCCCAACCTACTTAGTGCCAGCAGTGACTGTGTGACGAAGATCCCAAGTCGAGACACCACGCCAGGTTCCCTTGGTCTCCACCTTAGTACCAGTGCTCTTCGAGCTGAGGTACATCGTGAACGGAACCTCAAGTTCCCCCTTATTCACAGAGGACACTGCGTGGACCGTCTCATGCGGGCCGGCCTTGACGGGGAAAGTGGCAGTGTACGACTTCGAGAACGAAGTTTGCTCTCCCCAGGTCCACTGGTTGGTTGTAGAGACTTCCACCGTGAACTCAGTTTCGGCAATGACAGGAATGCCAGCTGTTGGGATGTGAGCTGTCATTCAACAGACGCTCCACACAAAGCACTTCACCTTTGAAAGTGGCACCAATTGTGACTGTGAATCCGGTAGAGTACTCGAATGTGGTGGTGTGGGTAGCCGTTTCGTTGAGTTCGAACGACATCTCCTGCTCGTGATTCGTGTGATTGGTAAGCGTCTGGCTGGCTATGACCAACGGCGTGCTCGAGACAATCTTCCCGAGATTGAGGTGGTACTCGATCTTGTCGACCTTCATGTCCTCGAAGATGAAAGAGAAGTGGTGATCCGAGTGAATCTGTCCCTTGGAAATATTCCCCAGGTGTGGCTTGAGATGTGTGCGCGAAAAGAGAGCAACACCAACAGAAGGAGTGATGAGGCGGAACTGCTTCGCATATTGTCCCTTGCCGGGCTCAAGGATGAACCAGCTTGTGCGTAATCTCCGTCAGTTTCGAGTCAGTCAGACACAACAAAACAACGTACTTATCGTCATATTGGCCATTGCCACCAATATGACCAACGTACGGGGAAGCTTTGACACGCGAAAAGAGCACGTTGCCAGAGACCTTGCCCTTGATTGCATACGTGCCCTTACGGTTACCGGTGCCATGGATGAGGGTGAACCATTGATCGCTGTGAACAGATTGGACGGGTATCTGGCCAACCTGGGGCTCTTGCGCTGTGCGCGAGAAAATGACGTTCTCGCTGACATAGCCCAACAGGCGGAAATAAATGCCCTGAGGAGGAATATAGAGATCCTGGTTTGACATATTGAATGTGCTACAGAGTAATTCAGCGGTAGAAAGACAACGAGACAAAGGGGGGTACCCACTATAGAGTTTGTGCGGTTTGTGAGGTCGACGAGGAGGTTGAGTCGATGTCTCCTCTGTGTTCGTTCGAGGCGTATTTATACACTTGCGATATCTGATGCCCTCGGGTGAAGTGTCGGACACGAAGAGATCTGAGAGGTAAGAAAGGGTACCCCAGGAGCGCACTTTCGCAATCATGGGTGACCCGGGGTTCGTCTGCAACAGGAAAATTCATCGTGAATTAGCGGTTCGACTGTCGGAATTCAAGAAGAATGGTCTCAAGACTTACCTCAACGAAGCAAGTTCATTAGCTACCAACGGTAGCTCTTCTGAGATGAGGAATACGGGAGTACTACCTGTGGAACAAAATGGACAGTTGAATTCGAGAACAAGCTTTGTGATTCGTTGGCTTGATCTTAGCGGGGCACAGTGACTGATGGCTCAGGTCTAATCCTCCTTGCGACAATTCAACATTTTGAAAGGTGTCATGTCTTTGGAATTGAAGAGGGCCCTGTACTCCAACACTGGTCACACCGGGATCACGAGCTGATGCAGTGGATACGAAGGTAGAAAGAGGTTATAGTAATTTGTCTATTCAGCACCTTGAGTCGGCGGAGATGAAGAGTAAGCCAATGAGAGAGTGATGAGGTAGACAATGAGCATGCATCCCAAGAGAACTCCACAATTCTTGAGTCAAGAGATGGCTCGAATAATCACTACGCTGGGGTTCAGGAGCTCCTCCGCGCTCAGAATTTGCAAATTGTTGTTGGGTAGACTGCAAGAATGTAAGAGAGCGAATAGGTCACGAAACCCGAGAAAGGCTTAGCAAAGACGGCTCTGAGCATCTCTTTGTCTAGTAGGGAAACGTGAGCTTCCAAGTGAAAATCTGCTAATGACCGTGCATGCAATCATGCTGTTGTTTCATCTGTTTCTGAGACGGATGGGGCTGGATAGTTATTGACACACGTATACTTGGGATGACCAGAAAGATTGATAGAAGGAAATGGTTGGCGTTTTGAGAACGAAACAATATGGGTACATGGGGGTCGGTGAAAGAGCAGTAGCGGACATTTCAAATGCCGTGGCCGACCCAAGACCGACCCAGCCCAGTGACTCCCGGACTCCGAGGAAAGAGAGTGTCGGGCCTGTCATCCCAACGTGACGGGGATAAAGCTCTCGATTCTCTCCTGTCCCTCCACTGATTCAACTTCCACATCTGTACATTGACTGTCAACTGTGAGCACGTATCGTTGTCCACCGAGTCAAGCCGTGAACCCTCGTGGAAGGGCCGGATTTTTGGGCTCAAGCGTTCAAGGTTTCAAATTCGATTAAGTTATGCGTAAGTTCTCCCGAGTCTCCAATAAAGTGAGACGAAGCTGGATATTAAGTTCGATAATCGAAACTCGAGACATGGTGAGTGAGGCAATCACATTTTCCTTAGTGGATTCGCTTGTGACCCACTCAGTGTGTGTCCACGGTTCACAATTAAGGAGACCGCAATGAATCACACCCAAGACATAATCACTGTACATCGATTCCTTGGGGGTTTACTACCGTACAAAATATCGAGCAATCAGAAGTCGGTTCTTGTATCAACGCCATTACCGCCGCATCTACAGCTTGCTGGATATCGTCGTCGAGACTTCGCGGCTCGTGGAATTCGGGGGGTAGTAAATTGTATGGCGAAGATCCCAAGTCGAGACACCATGCCATTTTCCTCTGGTCACCACCCTGGTCCCTGTACTCCTCGAACTGAGGTGCATAGTGAACGGAACCTCAAGAACTCCCCTATTCACTGAAGAAACGGCGCGGACCGTCTCACGGGGGCCAGCCCTGACCGGGAAATTGGCGGTGTGCGCCCTCCCGAACGTGTCCTGTTGTCCCCAGGACCACTGGTTGGTTGTAGATGTATCGACCGTAATCTCGGTTCTGGCAATGAAGGGAATCCCAACTGTTGGAGTATCAGCTTTCACTCAATAGACACAGCATGAAATGAACATTACCACTGAATGACGTGCCAACCGTAACTGTGAAACCTGTGGAGTATTCGAAGGTGCTGGTGTTCTGAACTGATTCGTTCAGTTCGAAAGACATCTCCTGCTCGAGGTTCGTGTCGTTGGTAAGTGTCTGGTTGGCGATAACAAGTGGAGTAGATGAGAGAACTTGGGCGAGATGGAGGTCGTAATCAACTCTGTCGACTCTCATATCCTCCCAGAGGAAAGAGAAAAACTGATCAGGCCAGATTGTGCTAAACCTGTCATAACTCCATAAGTATGGCCTCTCGTGTGTGCGTGAGACGAGAGTGACGCCGTCGGAAGGCGTGACGACACGAAAGTTGTTTGCGTATTGACCTCTTCCAGGTTCCAGTATGAACCAGCTGAAGGAGAAATTAGCCTCAGGTCAGACATACGAGATGAGATACCTCACTTATCAGGGAATCGACCATTGCCATCGACATGACCGACGTTCGGCGTCGGCCTGCGGGAAAAGAGCATGAGGCCAGTCACCTTGCTCCTGATCGCGAACGTGCCAGCTCGGGCACCAGTACCATGAACAAGGGTCCAATATTGGTCATCCCAATCAGATGTATGGGCCGGGACCTGACCGAAGAATGGCTGTTGTGCTGTTCGCGAGAATATGACATTCTGGCTTCGATAGCCTAACAAGCGGAAGAAAATCCCTTCAGGCGGAATGTAGAGATCCTGGGTTGACATGATGAGGAGCTACAGAGAAATTTAGCGGTTGGAGGACAATAACGGAAGAAGTGTGTGTACCGTGAGGCTGTGTTGTTTGTGAGTTCGGCGAGTGAGTCGATGTCTCTCTTGTGTGCATTTGAAGAGTATTTATACCTTTTCGTGCTCTTGGGCAGAGGTCCAAGTGCAAGGCCAACAACATAGAAAGAGGACGCCCGAAGTGTGCACCGTGCACCAACTCGTTCAAGGGTGACCTGGGCATCCGCCCTAATAGGAAGATGTATGCCAGAATCATTGGTCTGACTGTTGGAATTCAAGGAGGATGGACCAGGAATACTTGACTGGGGGAAGTTCATCAGGCATCAGAGATCGAATATACTGTGAGGTGATGGGGAATGTACATGACTCGTATAGGTGCTGCTCCCCGCGCAGGAAAATGGAATGTTTCATTCAAGGGGATCAATGTAACGAAAGGATGTGGTAAGTTCCTACGATCGTTACCCTTCGAACAGGCACAACGACTGGTGCCGCGGGACCGAGGTTCTTTCGACCATTCCACAATATGACGGGTGTCATCTCTGCAGGATTGAAGAGGGACCAGTGCTCCGGGATTGAGGGATCCGGGTGGAGCACATTTTGCAATGGTGACGGCAATGTTTGTCCATTCTACACATAGTGTCGACGGAGCGAAAGACCAGCCCAAGAAAAATGTTCAAGATTGACAATGAGGAGGGACCTCAGGAGAGGCTTACGAGTCCTCAGGGTTGACCCAATACTCTAGAGTCAGTATTTCGAATACAGGGATGAAGAGGACGACAAGCGGGGTGTGAGCTCGACACAGAAGATTGACCAACTTGAGTCTTTTCGAAGGGACACGAGCCCAGCTCTGCAGCAGCCCCTCCCATGAGAGTTGTGACAAACTTGAAAATGCTGCCTCGATGAACAGGCTTTGACGATGTTTTTCACCATCCGATCGCATCAAGCTCCAGACAGTAAAGCGAAAATTCAGACCTTGGTGACCATGAGTGAAATGGACTTCAAGTTGTAGGCTCCATGTGTAGACGTTTTGAGAGTGTGTCGGTCCATTGAAAAACATCATGGTGGTGTGAGTCCAAGCATGCTAACTCGATGGTCTTGACAGCCAGCCAGCCGCTGGCGTCTTTGAGACTTGATTTGATTGGTTACCGGTGTCTGCTCCGAGTCTGCCGGGCTAGGCTGGCGCTACCGACTCAAAGCATCTCTTTCGAGATGGTGGTGGAGGAGGAGGAGGTAGGTGGTGTGCATGTTCCGTGCACGCAACTGACGGATACAACCGTTGTTGCGCCCATCATAAACAGACGTATATTATATACGTCTATTTAGGTATTCAATGTGGAACAGTGACCCATAATGAGTTGTGGCGAATTCCCCTCAACGATGATTGTATGCTGGTCGAAGGTGCATGCCCACAATTCACAATCAACCAATGGGTATAGGAATGAAAAACTTGAAATATGAATACCAGTATTATATGGGATCGTTTTGAATTTGGCATCAATGCAGAACTTCACCCCAGCTACAGCTTGCTGGACGTCCGGACGGTTTAGAGGAGGATTGACCGCTCGCAACCGGGTTGTAGAGTGCATGACGAAGATCCCAGGTCGACACACCATACCGTTTCCCTCTTGTCACCACCTTAGTTCCTGTATCCCTTGAACTGAGGTGCCTTGAACTGAGGTGCCTTGAACTGAGGTGCATAGTGAACGGAACCTCGAGTTTACCCCGATTTACCGAGGAAATAGCGCGATCCGGTTGGTGCGGGCCATCCGTCGAGCGCTGTTGTGAAAGGGTTTTTGGATTCAGACGTGCAGATTCGGACTGTGTGTACGTTCTTCCGGGTCTCCAAGGAAGAGTGACAAACGCTAAACGTAGATACTTGATCGAAACTTGGAGCATGATGAGTAACGGCAATCACATTTTCTCTCGTGGATTCGTTTGTGTTCTTCACAGCGTGTAAAGTCACGGTTCACAGTCAAGGAATCAGCAATAAACCACACCGGAGAAATAACCATTGTAGATCAATTCATTCGAGCTTGACAATTGTACAAAATATCGAGCAACGAGAATTTAGTTCTGGTATCGAAGCCATCACCGCCGCGTCTACAGCTTGCTGTATACCGTCGTCGAGACTTCGCGACTCGTGGAATTCGGCGGGTAGTAAATTGTGTGGCGAAGATCCCAAGTCGAGACTCCATGCCATTTCCCCCTGGTCACCACCCTGGTCCCTGTACTCTTCGAACTGAGGTGCATAGTGAACGGAACCTCAAGTACTCCCCGAGTTACTGAGGAAACGGCGCGGACCGTCTCACGAGGGCCAGCCCTGACCGGGAAATGGGCGGTGTGGGCTCTCCCGAACGTGTCCTGTTGTCCCCAGGACCACTCGTTGGTTGTAGATGTATCGACCGTAATCTCGGTTCTGGCAATGAAGGGAATTCCAACTGTTGGCGTATCAGCTTTCGCTCAATAGACACAGCATGTAATGAACATTACCACTGAATGACGTGCCAATCGTAACTGTGAACCCTGTAGAGTATTCGAAGGTGCTGGTGTTCTGAACTGATTCGTTCATCTCGAAAGACATCTCCTGCTCGAGGTTTGTGTCGTTGGTCAGCGTCTGGTTGGCGATAACAAGGGGAGTGGATGAGACGATTTGCCCGAGGTGGAGGTCGTAGTCAACTCTGTCGACTCTCATATCCTCCCAGAGGAAAGAAAAGTGCTGGTCGGCCCAGACGGGGCTACTGGTGTAATTCCACAAGAATGGCTGTTGGTTCGTGCGCGAGAAGATAACCATGCCGTCGGAAGGCGTGACGAGACGAAAGTTCTTCGCGTATTGACCTCTGCCGGGATCCAACGTGAACCAGCTAAAAGCAGGATCCCCATCAACTTGATGTCAGATAGGTGCAATGAAAAGACTCACTTGTCGTTGTATCGGCCGTTGCCTTCGACGTGTCCGATTCTAGGTTCTTGCCTTGCCCGCGAAAAAAGCACCATGCCAGTCATCTTGCTTCTGATCGCGTACGTTCCTGCACGGGCACCAGTACCATGAATGAGGGTGAAGTACTGGTCCTCCCAATCGGATGAATGGACTGGGACCTGGCCGACCTCAGGCCGTTGCGCTGTGCGCGAAAAGATGACGTTCTGGCTAACATAGCCCAACAAGCGGAAGTAGATGCCTTCCGGGGGGATGTAGAGATCCTGAGTTGGCATGAGGAGCTACAGAGGAATTTAGCGGTAGTTAGACAACAACGAAAGGGGAGTGCGTACTGTCGAGGTTGTGCTGTATGTGAGGTCGACGAGTGAGTCGATGTCTATCCTGTGTTGAGTTGAAGAGTATTTATACCTTTTGGTGTTTTCCGGCAGAGGGCCGGGCATGAATCCAAAAAGGAAAGACAATGAACTAGGTATCCACCTACCCATTCAGGGTCGACCTAGGCGTCCGCTACAATAGGAAGCTGTATGGTGAATCAACGGCTTGACTGTCGGAATTGAAGGAGGACGGACAAAGAATACCTGACTGGGGCAGTTTCATTGGCTTTCAACAGCGCATATACCATAATGCGGCGCTGCGGTTGATGCAGGTATTGCTCCCTGGAAAGCAAAATGGACGATTGTATTGTAGGAGAAGGCTAGGCGACCGAAAGGTGTGCTGAGGTTCCGTGATCATGACACTACGTTGAACCACAATGACTGATGCTTCAGGCCCCAGCTTCCGTCAGACCATTCTTCAATGTAATCAGTGTCACGACCGCAAGCCGAAGAAGGATCCGCACTCCAGGATTGAGGAAATCCTCGATCACGAGCTGATGCAATGGATATTCCAAGGCGGACATTTTATATGATAACGGCAATTCGATACCTAGGGCCAATGTACATCAAGGTCCAGCACTACGAAAGCGTCAAATGGCAGACAGTGGACATGAATTGCAGGAGGTCTTTACCAAATCCTGAACCAAAAGACGGGTTCGCTGCAATTTCCAAGGGATCCTACGAGCCCAACAATCTGGATATGTCACATATATGGTGACGAGGCGGTTCAGGAACGAAAAGTGATTTGGTGCGACCAGCGAAGATGATCGCAAGCCTGCCAGTGAGTACTTCTTGGCATGAACTTGAAGAGGAGTACGACTTTGCCGCCCTAGATATTTGCGCTGATAATCCGGGGGGGAGGGTTTCTTTTCCCGAGAGAATGTTCTCACTTCTCTTGCTCAATTGTAATTATACTGAAGGGTGACTATGGCGGATTTTGGCGTACCAGAATGAGATGAAGAAAGCGAAGACGAAAGTAATTGGAAGGCTTTTTTTCCGATTCCTGGCTTCAGAATCGGGCTCCATTAACTACGAGGAATTTTGCTCCACCCAAACGCGCTAAACCCTTCACGGTTTCGGAAATGGAAATTTGATGTCCGTAATAATATCATTGGTCCAGCGAGTCGGTATTGAGGATTCTTGAGTCTCCGCATGAAGTCTTGTGGCGAATTGGGGCTAGAAAAGGTAAGTCCGTTATGACCGTCCATGGGAGAGTGGAGTAACTGACGTCATTTTTCTTGTAAACACGATTTGAAGGGGTCCGGCATTGTTCGGCATACTTTCCTTGTCTCGTCCTCTTTCCACTGGCAACTGCTTTCAGCCCTTGGGGTGTGAGCACAATATATTGCATTATATTATCCAACTTATGCCTCACCAGGAATCGGTTTGGCGTGCGTCGCGCAGCGCCGGTCTTCAATGGGAACATGGAGGTCGGTGAAAGAGCAGTAGCGGACATTTCAAATGCCATGGCCGACCCAAGACCGACCCAACCCAGTGACACTCCAGTGACTCCCGGACTCCGAGGAAAGAGAGGGCCTGTCGGGCCTGTCATCCCAACAGGACGGGGATAAAGCTCTCGATTCTCTCCTGTCCCTCCACTGATTCAACTTTCACATCTGTACATTGACTGTCAACTGTGAGCACGTATCGTTCAATTGTCCACCGAGTCAAGTTGTGAACCCTCGTGGAGGGGCCGGATTTTTGGGCTCAAGCGTTCAAGGTTTCAGATTCGAATTATGCGTAGGTTCTCCCGAGTCTCCAATAAAGTGAGACGAAGCTGGATCTTAAGTTCGATAATCGAAACTCGAGACATGGTGAGTGAGGCAATCACATTTTCCTTAGTGGATTCGCTTGTGTCCCACTCAGTGGGTGTCCACGTCAGTGAGTCCACGGTTCACAATTAAGGAGACCGCAATGAATCACACCCAAGACATAATCACTGTACATCGATTCCTTGGGGGTTTACTACCGTACAAAATATCGGGCAATCAGAAGTCGGTTCTTGTATCAACGCCATTACCGCCGCATCTACAGCTTGCTGGATATCGTCGGCGAGACTTCGCGGCTTGTGGAATTCGTGGGGTAGTAAATTGTATGGCGAAGATCCCAAGTAGAGACACCATGCCATTTCCCTCTGGTCACCACCCTGGTCCCTGTACTCCTCGAACTGAGGTGCATAGTGAACGGAACCTCAAGAACTCCCCTATTCACTGAAGAAACGGCGCGGACTGTCTCACGGGGGCCAGCCCTGACCGGGAAATTGGCGGTGTGCGCCCTCCCGAACGTGTCCTGTTGTCCCCAGGACCACTCGTTGGTTGTAGATGTATCGACCGTAATCTCGGTTCTGGCAATGAAGGGAATCCCAACTGTTGGAGTATCAGCTTTCACTCAATAGACACAGCATGAAATGAACATTACCACTGAATGACGTGCCAACCGTAACTGTGAAACCTGTGGAGTATTCGAAGGTGCTGGTGTTCTGAACTGATTCGTTCAGCTCGAAGGACATCTCCTGCTCGAGGTTCGTGTCGTTGGTAAGTGTCTGGTTGGCGATAACAAGTGGAGTAGATGAGAGAACTTGGGCGAGATGCAGGTCGTAATCAACTCTGTCGACTCTCATATCCTCCCAGAGGAAAGAGAAAAACTGATCAGGCCAGATTGTACTAAATCTGTCATAACTCCATAAGTATGGCCTCTCGTGTGTGCGTGAGACGAGAGTGACGCCGTCGGAAGGCGTGACGACACGAAAGTTGTTTGCGTGTTGACCTCTTCCAGGCTCCAGTATGAACCAGCTGAAGGAGAAATTAGCCTCAGGTCAGACATACAAGATGAGATACCTCACTTATCAGGGAATCGACCATTGCCATCGACATGACCGACGTTCGGCGTAGGCCTACGGGAAAAGAGCATAAGGCCAGTCACCTTGCTCCTGATCGCGAACGTGCCAGCTCGGGAACCAGTACCATGAACAAGGGTCCAATATTGGTCGTCCCAATCAGATGTATGGGCCGGAACCTGACCAAAGAATGGCTGTTGTGCTGTTCGCGAGAATATGACATTCTGGCTTCGATAGCCCAACAAGCGGAAGAAAATCCCTTCAGGCGGAATGTAGAGATCCTGGGTTGACATGATGAGGAGCTACAGAGAAGTTTAACGGTTGGAGAACAACAACGAAAGGAGAGAGCGTACAGTGAGGCTGTGTTGTTTGTGAGTTCGACGAGTGAGTCGATGTCTCCCTTGTGTTCATTTGAAGAGTATTTATACCTTTTCGTACTCTTGGGCAGAGAGAGGTCCGGGTGCAAGGCCAACGACATAGAAAGAGGACGCCCGAAGTGTGCACCGTGCACCAACTCGTTCAAGGATGACCTGGGCATCCGCCATAACAGGAAGATGTATGCCAGAATCAGTGGTTTGACTGTCGTAATTCAAGGAGGACGGACCAGTAATACTTGGCTGGGGAAAGTTCATCAAGCATCAGAGATCGAATATACTGTGAGGTGATGGGGAACGGACAAACCTCGTACAGGTGCTGCTCCCCGTGCAGGAAAATGGAATGTTTCATTCAAGGGGATCAATGTAACGAAAGGATGTTGTAAGTTCCTGCGATCGTTACCCTTCGGACAGGCACAACGACTGATGCCGCGGGACCGAGGTCCTTTCGACCATTCTATAATATGACGGGTGGCATCTCTGCAGGATTGAAGAGGTACCAGTGCTCCGGGATTGAGGAATCCGGGTGGAGCACATTTTGCAATGGTGACGGCAATGTTTGTCCATTCTCTATATAGTGTCGACGAAGCGAAAGACCAGCCCAAGAAAAATGTTCGAAGACGGACAATGAGGAGGGATCTCAGGAGAGGCTTATGAATCCTCAGGGTTGATGCAATACTCTCGAGTCGGTATTTCGAATACCGTGATGAAGGGGACGACAAGCCAGGTGTGAGCTCGACAAAGAAGATTGACAAGCTTGACTTTTTTCGAAGGACACGAGTCCAACCCTGCAGCAGTCCCTCCCATAAGAGTTGTGACAAACTCGAAAACACTGCCTCGATGAACAGACTTTGATGATGTTTTTCACCGTCGGGTCGCATCAAGCTCCATACAGTAAAGCGAAAATTCTATAGAGGTTTTGAGAGTGTGTCGGTCCGTTGAAGACAATCATGGTGGTCTGAGTCCAAGCATGCTTACTCAATGGTCTTGACAGCCAGCCAGCCAGCGGCGTCTTTGATACTTCCTGGAGTTTTGATTGGTTACCGGTTACCGGTGCCTGCTCCGAGTCTGACGGGCTCTGGTGTGACTGAAAGCATCGTGGAGGAGGAGTGGGAGGATGTGTTCGGGGTGGACTGTGCATGTTCTGTACACGCAGCCGACATATACAACCGTTGTTGCGCGCAGATAAGTCTATTGAAGCATTGAGTGTGGAACAGCGAACCTTCCCCTCAACGACTGTCTGGTCGATCGTGCATGCCTCCACTCCACACTGATCAACCAATGGAGATAGTGATGAAGTGACTTGATATCTGAATACTAGTTTCATAATGGATCGCAATTATACACACTATTTGAACAATGAGACTTTGGTTCTGGCATCAATACAGAAAACCACCACAGCTACTACAACTTGCTGGACGGTTTAGAGGAGGATTGACCGCTCGCAGCCGGGTTGAAGAGTGTGTGACCCACGTTAAAAACCGCTGACACAAAAAAAAAAGAAGAAGAAGAGTGTGTGACGAAGATCCCAGGTCGAGAAACCATCGATTTTCCCGTTGTCACCACCCTAGTTCCTGTACTCCTTGAACTGAGATGCATAGTGAACGGAACCTCGAGTTTACCCCCCATTTCTCTCCTGTCCCTCCACTTGATCAACTTTCTGGCACATCTGTACATTGACCATCAGCAGCGAATACGTATCGTCGTCCGGGTCGGGAGCCATTGCGGAATGGTTTTTGGATTCAGACGTGCACATTCGGACTATGTGTACGTTCTTCTGGGTCTCCAAGGGAGAGAGACAAACAAATCTGGGCGTTAATATCGGTAATCGAAACTCGAGACAAGGCCGCAGTGACGAGTAACGGCAATCACATTTTCCCTCATGGATTCGCCTGTGTCCTTCACGCCGTGTGTAGGCATGGTAAAAATTCCAGGAATCAGCAACAAATCATACCGGAGAAATAACCATTGTAGATCAATTCATTCGAGCTTGACAATAGTACAAAATATCGAGCAACGAGAATTTAGTTCTGGTATCGAAGCCATTACCGCCGCATCTACAGTTTGCTGGATACCGTCGAGACTTCGCGCCTCGTGGAATTCTGGGGGTAGTAAATTGTATGGCGAAGATCCCAGGTAGAGACACCATGCCATTTCCCTCTGGTCACCACCCTGGTCCCGGTACTCCTCGAACTGAGGTGCATAGTGAACGGAACCTCAAGTACTCCCCGAGTTACTGAGGAAACGGCGCGGACCGTCTCACGGGGGCCAGCCCTGACTGGGAAATGGGCGGTGTGGGCTCTCCCGAACGTGTCCTGTTGTCCCCAGGACCACTCGTTGGTTGTAGATGTATCGACCGTAATCTCGGTTCGGGCAATGAAGGGAATTCCAACTGTTGGCGTATCAGCTTTCACTCAACAGACACAGCATGTAATGAACATTACCACTGAATGACGTGCCAACCGTAACTGTGAACCCTGTAGAGTATTCGAAGGTGCTGGTGTTCTGAACTGATTCGTTCATCTCGAAAGACATCTCCTGCTCGAGGTTTGTGTCGTTGGTCAGCGTCTGGTTGGCGATAACAAGGGGAGTGGATGAAACGATTTGCCCGAGATGGAGGTCGTAGTCAACTCTGTCAACTCTCATATCCTCCCAGAGGAAAGAAAAGTGCTGGTCGGCCCAGACAGGGCTACTGGTGTAATTCCACAAGAATGGCTGTTGGTTCGTGCGCGAGAAGATAACCATGCCGTCGGAAGGCGTGACGAGACGAAAGTTCTTCGCGTATTGAC